>VCCN01002867.1:1369973-1412038 GCA_006491835.1 Architeuthis dux
TCAAACTAGATCTTTTTATTCTTAAGAGGAGGAATACATAATTCCCCACTCCGATTAAATTTTAAAATCTAAAAAATTACTGACAACTGACCTTGGTCTTCTGTAAAGAGATGCTGCTATTTAAACCCTGTTAAACTAAATCAAGAAATACTTTTTTATATAACTTAATGCCACACTTTAATTCATCCTGTAATCCTAATACTTTTAAGATGGAAATGATTTTTAAACATTGTTAGCATTGATCTAGGCCGTGCTGTTTAAAATTGACAGAACCGTCGTGTTAACAACACAAACAATACAAAGGAGTTCAATCCTCCGAAGAACTATTTGAATGTTAATGACCCTTCTCAAAACTAGATATAGCAATCATTTTTGTATCTTAAAACTGGAGATACAAAAATGATTGCTATTTTCTAGTTTTGAGAAGGGTCATTAACATTCAAATAGTTCTTCAGAGGATTGAACTCCTTTGTGTTGTTAACACAACGTTTCAGCCGATCCATTCTTCTATCTTCTTCAGGTGTAAAATCCGAATGTGATGGATTAAACAGAAGTTGGGTTTTTTTTTTTTTTTTTTTTTTAAATTTCAAAAGACATATTTGAAATAATCAAAACTTCATGGTATTGTTGCCATTGTACAATGACAAAGTTGGCATGCACATTATTTTTCTAAAAAAAACATTTTCTACCTTCCATTGAAATTTAAAAATCTATTCTGAACATTATTCATCCTTGAAATTTAGCAATGAATGCTTCTCCAGGCTGAGATCGACGTTTACCAGACGAAGACAATTAATTATCTCCCTTTAATCATTTTATGTGGTTTGTTCGAACTATTTTTCTCGTCTTTTGGGATGTGTGTCGAATCTTGTTCGTTCCGGGCCGTATATAAGCGAGGCTGCACATACCCCACCCTCCGGAATAAGATTCGACACACATTCCAAAACACAACGGACACCCGAGGAAAGCCGGAGTGTACATGGCCGAAACATTGGAAGAAAGACGAGGAAAAATAGACCGAACCACATACAATGATTAAAGGGAGGTAACTCATTTAATTTTTCATGAATGCAAACAAGGCGGTCAAGCGCTGGGATTACCGTACATTACAGTAGATTTTTGTCAAATCCATCCGGCAGAAAACGGGAGATATTCTGTAAGACTCAAAACAGCCAAGAATTATAATGAAAGTAGCTGAAAACCCGCCCTACGTGTGGGATTTTCAGCTGTATGTCTACTTTATATGGTTACACAAAAAGATAATGATTCGGTTTAGCTAACCTGACGAACACAAAGTAAGTGTCCAGTTTAGCATTATACTTACATTATAAATGGTAAAGACTTAAAAGGTTTTGTAAATTTCAAAAGCTAATATACTAAAAACATGCCCCGGTGTGCCATTAGTAACCACATAGAATTTGGTGGCCATAGCTCAAGCTGTCCTTGAGTTATGTGATGACAAACATTTAGTGAATTATAGTAAGATGGTCTCTCAATTTATGAAGATTTTAATGAAAAGTAATAAAATCAAAAGTAGCATTTCTTTGTAAGAATGTGTAGCAGGGGACTAGGAACTGTTAATGAAAAGGTAAACATTACCTTGATTTTTTTTTCTTTTTTTTGTTGAATCTATTAAATTTATTTGAGCGCAGGATCTTGTTTTTTTTTAAGATGTGTCCAACACATCTCTATTTAATGCTTTTCTGTTGGTCGGTTATGTAAACAACCGAAAGAGGAAGGAAGCAGGTATATATAATATAATGTCAAGAAGAGAATGACGTCATTAAAAGAACATATATTCTGATCAATAGATGACATATCAAGCGTGTGTGTTTTTAGTGTTGCCAAGTGTTTATTCTTGCATTTTCAGGTGAACCATTCTCACTTTCCTTCTGCTGCTACTACTACCGCAACTAGTAATGCTATTACTACTTTGTTTAGAATCCCTTGTTATTAATAGCTAAACTGTCTTAAAATGGCTAAAATCAGCTAAACTTTTCAATTTTGAACTAAAAATGTTATATATACTTATTTCAGCAAATCAGACTCTTATGAAATAAAATAACCATACACTAAGACTCCAGAACAAATTATTGATAAAAATTGTACACTTTAATTTAAACTTACTAATTGTTTTTTTTTTATAGCTAGATTTTCGGGTGAACCATTCTCACCTTCCTTCTGCTACTACTACCACTAGTAATGCTATTACTATTTCGTTTAGAATCCCTTTGAATTGGAAATCACAGATATGGACGTAAGGATGATGGACGCATCTTTAAACTGGTTCTTGTTTTTAGGAAAAGCTGCTGGTAGCCCTGATAAGTACTTACTGTAGGGTAGGGATGCTAGTTTTACAAGCCATAGCTGTGTTTGATCCTTATGGTGTGCTCCTCAGATATGACAGCAGTATAGTCGCCCTTTTGTATCCGCAGATTTTGTATTCAACCAAACGCTGCTCAAAAATATTTTTTTTTAATTTCCAGAAAAGTTTTAAAAATACTTGAATTTGCAGCACACTGAGCACTATGCTGAGTCCATGAGAATCTCTTAAAAAAATTTTTAATGTGAATACCTTTTCTTTTTACAGACAATAGCCCTAAAATATAAGTTAGCAAATAAACCAATTTTTTATTTTATTTTCCAGTTTTTTAAATTCCAAAGTAAGGAATCCGTATGGATCCTACAGTACCTTGTTTTTAAAAAAATGTAAACAGAATTTATTCCTCCAAGAACTTATCTTTAAAATGAGTAAAAGCTGAATGCATTCATTGTATAAATAAAATAAATCATCAAATTAAGAAAGGGTGTCATCACCGGAAAATAATTTTTTTCCAAAATTTGGAAGGGTAACTTTTGTTAAAGATTTACAGGTGATGTAAACTCTAAGTGGCTAATACACTCAATTTTGTTTTTAACCCTTTGTGTGGCAATGTAGAAGATCTGCTACAAATAGAACAAGCAGCCATTATGATTTAGACTCACTTTTGAATCAAATTTTAGTTTTTATCAGCTAAAATTATTGCTATTTGTAACCTTCCTAAGTGGCTAATGCTAGACAAATTTCACTTTTCAGATGCGCAGGATGAAGTTTGTCTTTGATAACATACGTTTCCTGCCTTAACTTTGGATTGCTTTTTTTCATTTTTTTCTCATTGAGATATTCATTGAATGTTTCACATTTTAAAATCTTCCTACATTGATGATTTAGATATAGTAAACATTTTTCAGTGAATCCTTTTTTTTTGGTAAAAAAATTGTTGAAAACATGTATATTGCTACATTGGCACACAACGTTCACATCACATCAAGATAAGCAAACTTCCAACATGTTGGAAATATGACTTTATTACTAGGGCTGGGTTGAAAATAATCAATTTAATCAATTCGAAAATGGTTTATCTAATGAATTTAATATTAAGATCCATCTGAGCTCAAATTAATTTTTTAAAAAGTTTTGATCATTGACTATTGAAATGTTTGTTTAATTAATTTCATTTTTACAGTTGGTTTGGTTCAAGCCAAATATATTTCTGTGTGGGACATGACAGGGAATGAGGAAAGGTGCAGCAGATAGTGTGGCCAATTTAGCACGTTTTGTGTTTTGGCAGTGCAAAAAAAGCACTAAATTAACGCATTTGCTTTTAAACATTTTGGCCATTTTCTGGCTATTTTCAACCATTTTTAGTGTCTTTTTGAGTTGGCAACTGGCAGCAGACAATATCATTTCATATCGTCAGATCATAGTTGCCTTGCAGCACATGATTTGTGGTCTGGCGTTTGCAGACCACTGCTACAGAGTGTACGCAAATAATTTCTATATCAGAATTTCCTCCTCTTTTACTAATGGCAAAAAAATTACCTTTATACAAGTTGGATTTTTTCTTCCATCAGGTGTTGATTTCTCGTCAAAATGTTTTGTTCATACCTACAGTATAACAACTATTTACATAGCATTAGGTATTATAAATAATCTAGAGATGATTTAAAATATATGGGACGATGTGCATAGGTTATTGGGAACTCATTGCCTTGCCCTCATACAGGGTTGCCTGTTATGTCCAATTTCGGACATTGTGTCCATATTCGCCCTGTATGTCCTATTAAAGATTTTAAGAATAGGACATCCAAAATTGTCAAATTTAAGTCCCCACTCAGCATTGCCAACTTTTAGATATTTTTTGTTGTTTTTAGATATCAGTTCTAGCCACTTTTAGCTATTTATTTTAATTATTCTAATAATGATTTAGTTGCTCTTAGCTATTTATTTTCATTATTGTGATACTAATCTAGCAACCGATAGCTATTTTTAGCCATAATCTTTATCTGTCCAACTTTGACCGATTTGTAGCAGTGTTGGCCAAATTTTGGAAAACTAATCTGGCAACCCTGCCCTCATACTACAACATGACAGTAAGTGTCAAATTCTGTAACAAATAAAGTAGAGAACATAAAGTGAGGTAATTGAAATCCACTTTTTAGATGTATTTTTAACTAGATTTACATGACTTGGGTTGCATCTGGATGTCAGAAATTACTATTTAGATGATTTTTAATAAAATATTTTTATTTGTTTTTTTACTTTATTTTAGATGTAAACATGACAATAAATATGGCATTTTATCTTCGTGATCTTTTGGTTTCGGTGGGAAAAATAATGTAATAATTCCACAGCAGAAATAATCGCTAGTGACTCACTAGCGATTATTTCTGCTGTGGAATTATTTAAGTCGGTTTCTCAAATGAAATGCAACATTATATTGCTTTATAAAAGTACTCAAATTTCTCTATTTATAAAATTGTAAAATAATATTTTTATGCATACATAGCAAAAATTATGCAAATGTTTACACACATTCACCTACTACGGTTTCAGCAAGTGGCTCCATCCCAACATTCAAAATTTACACATTTTCAATAGCTTGAAGATAAACAATGACCAATGGAAAAGTGGTCTTTAATGTAGCTGACACTGGCGCATTTCCTCCATATCTGATCGGCTGCCCAACACTATTGGTAATATTAATGCTGTGCCAGTATATTTGTTTGTCAGATGTTAAATATACTGGTAGCTTAAATATTTTTTATAGAACTGAGTCTGGGCAGGTTATAGAACCAATCAAGTGGTATTTTGAGTAGAATTTTCAAGTGTTGTCTTATCTGCTGAAATATAGAATGTGTCCCCAGAACAATGAATGAAAAATTCAAATTATTTTGAACTTGTCTGAACACAATGGAATATTCTATTTCTATACATACACAGAGAAAAGGAATGAAACAAAATATGCAATCATTTGCCAAAAAAAGAACAAAGCCTCAACACTGGTGTTCACACCATGTCATTTTATTTATACATATGGAATGATGGCTATAAAGAAATAACTGTGTCATATTACCAACAATGTTACACACAAGCCTAGTTTTGCCAGTGCTATAGAACAACTTCCAACCACTCCCAGTGGAATCCCCAAGAAACTGCCCCATTCTCCCTAAAGCTATATATACATACATAGAGAAAGAAGAAATAATCACAAAATATACAGAAATGTCATTCAAAGTACAGACATATTAAGAATCAGAATGGTTATATTCAGTAAAATGGATCTATAATACAATAGTAACATATGTAAATGGAAAAATGACTGAACCATATTTTTGTTGGTTAAATTGAAGAAAAACTTTCAAATAAGTCCAATGACAATGCATTTTTTTACCTATTTTGGTCCATAATATCAAAACTAACTTCTAAAATAGATTTTACAAGAGATGAGGCAACCATCTTTCCCAGCCTGGTTCTCTCGTTTTCTCTCTCTCTGTTTGAAACCTTTTACCTTCCTAAGGAAGCAGCAGTCACCGATTACAAATTTAATTGGTTGTGGGTGGGGGGTAAATGGCTAGAAAATGGATCTACATTCACAGTAACCAGCAAAATCGGAACAGGTTTTTAATGTATTCACTCAATAATCATGCATGAAAGGAAAATTCGTAAAACAGGTTTGAGAGTTTTGTTAAGTAAAAAAAAGGATGCACTTAAAATTAATTGCCAGGGTTAATTTATTGCATAATGCAATTGTTAATTACATTCTAAATTGGTGAGCTTCACTTTCCATGAATGTTATACTCCTAATGAAAGGGGCATGCGAATACCATTCTGATTGAATACATATTGGATAATTTGTTTAGATTTAAGACAGGAAAATATTCTAAAGATGATAATCTTAGTCCTCACAATGTTAGATGTTAGTTGACAGAAAAAGCCAATTTTCATTTTGATTATTTTTCTAATAAACAGTTGCAAATCATTTATCTTTGTTTTATAACAAAGATAAATGATTTGCAACTAAAAGAATATGTTGAAATATCTTACTTTAAAAGATGCAAGCAACTGATATTAAATTATAGAGATTTTAAAAATGTCTGTCCATGTTAAAAATCAAGAAAATAATGTAACTAGGGTATCAGTGAGTGGATCAGATGTTGGTTGCTTTTTATTTTGCACAAAGCCAGGCTCTGATACACCTTGAGCTGCGACATTCGAATTTTATTGCTTTTTTGCTGGTTATTATAGATATGAAATGATAACCTAATCAAGAGCAATGCTAAAAAGTAATGTCATTAAAATATTAATAAGTAGCATGAGCTACTACTAACTTGAATGATAAGCTGTTCTTGTACTACTGACACTGTCATTCTAAAAGAACATCATTTTTTGTTTTGCCTGAAGGAAATAGAATGCTTTGGAATTCATGGCCATCATAAGATGATTCAGCAAACTTAGTAACAACATTTTTACATGGAAACTGGATTTTCCCAAGAAAAAGCAAATTTAGCCATTAAATACACAAGGTTATGGCAGGTTCCCTGTCATTTGTTTTCTTAATTGTATATTGTTTTGAGGAAGAAAAGGATGAAGCTATTTCACAGGTGTTTTTTATTGACATATCCTATACATCCAGGAAAATTTAATTACTAAAGCATTAATTTCTTGAGCGCTTTACCACCAAATTCATAACAGTCTTAGTTTTAAATTTGTAGAATATGTCCATACTCAAAGAGGTTCCAGCAGGTTAAGGTTGTACATACTTTCAATTTTACAGAGTTATCGCCCTTGCGTCACAAATGCTAGGCAAACGTTTCAGTAGATTCAAATTCTGTGAAAAAATAATTTCAAAGTTTTGCTGTATACGATGTGCAACCAAGAGAATCACTCTGATACGAACGAGTCAGAACACAGATTCACCCTTTGATGATTCAAGCAAAAATTGGTGAGGAGTGACAGTATCTCAGCCTCCAAAAAATCCCTGTACAAACAGATATTCTCATACTAACCTCAGACATAATCAAGGCTTACAAATTAGTCATGTGAAAATATAAATATCCTAAACAGATAACAACATATAAGGACAAATTGATTATTTAATTGATTTTTCTGATTGCAATTAAAAAAATCAGAACAAAGTTTATTGACCATCTAAATGAAGTGAAAAATATGTGCAATGTGCACCTTATACAGTAATTCAGGCCCCAAATTCTCAAAGTGAAGGGGAAAACTAATTGAAATACAGCTGAGAAAATGGACCAATAATGCCCTTTGCTATGAACAGCAAAAGGTTAAGGAAGACCAGAGACAAGCTCATGCAATAATCGGGGATCTGAAAGAGAGATGAGAGCCATGACAGTGGGCAGCCAACCACTAGGCTTCTGTTTATTTGCAAGGCTTGCTGGAAGCACACAGGTTTGAATAATTGTTTGGTATTTTATAATAGTGTAGAGAAAATGGTCCCCTAAATTGAAACTTGTAATAATACAATTAATTTGTAAAGTCACTATTTAAGAAGGCTGCAGCAGGTTAAAGCTGTACATACTCCCAATTGGGTAGCTTGTTTCATTCTGAGATTTATATCCTATGGGTATCACAGATTTTATAAGCACTAGGAAAGACGGGCATTTACACTTTTCCTAAATGAACTTGTAATCATGATAATTGCTAAAATGGC
The DNA here is from genome assembly GCA_006491835.1 of Architeuthis dux. Lineage (NCBI taxonomy): Eukaryota > Metazoa > Mollusca > Cephalopoda > Oegopsida > Architeuthidae > Architeuthis > Architeuthis dux. The sequence continues at coordinate 1,377,971 of VCCN01002867.1, forward strand.
ACCAGATATTTGACTTGATCTTAACAACTAAAATTATTTCTATATTTGACAGATTTATGCCCACGAGAGAAACTGTCAAATGTCACTAAATGTATTCAACTTTATTGTTACTCAATATTCATTTCTGCATATTACTTCATTAATGTTGGATTATAGTGAGGGATGTTTGCACAGATTCACCCATCATCTTTTCTCTTAGCATGTCAGAGAGAAGACAATGGCACAGAGATGAGGAAATTTAGATTCAGGCCTTTTATTAATAAAAAGGATTGTATCAGTACATTTATTAGCTTCTATAATTTGAAGTATCTGACATGCTAATTGAAACATCTAAAAATGTTTCTAATTTGATTATCTTTGCATTCTTTTCACAAGAGATTTAGCCACATGAGTGTTTCATGCAATTCTACTTGTCCTTGGTGTTTTCAGACAAAGCAAACATTATAATTAAATCTTGGCTAACAAAATTTCCATGGTAAAGAGTTAATCCTACTTTCCTCCAGCGTGAAATGGAGAATATACAATGCTTTGGAATCATAATTGTACTGGTTAAAGAAGCAATTTCTTTTAAAATAATTTTCTAATTGACAGACATTTGTTAAGAAGAGAATGAAACAGATCAGCCATCTTTAATTTACAGAAGTTTGAATAAATAATTTTGATAAGATTTCATATCTTGTGAATTTTACCACAATTGTGATTCCCAAGGCAAAATATATTTACAGGATTCAATAACAACCCCAATCGTTCAAACCACTAATGGAATTTAAATTCTTTAAAAGTCAAATAAAAAAAAAATCATCTCCATTGAGATTCAGAATGCTTTACAACAGACCAAAGTTATCTAACCAATTTTTCTTTGCTAAACCAAATCTTGTTTTTAGTCTAGATTTATTTGTAAACAAAGAAAAAAAAAATTAAGTATATGAACTCAAAAAAACGTGTGTCTATGTTGATTTTCCATTGAAATTACTGTGACGTTATTTTTTCCTTCTTCAACGTCTAACCAATTAGTCATAGGACTGACTGGAGAAGTTGATAAATTCTCCTATTCGATATGTCTGTGTAAAAAATCTATGATACCAAGTGATATAAATATCAACAAATTATGATCATTTTATATGAATTCAATGTTAAATATTATTGTAAAAGACTTGAGTTTTAAGTCCTCTGCAACTTCAGTTTTTAAATGATCTCAGCAAAAATATCAAACAAATTTTATTTTTCACACATTTAATGCTGAGATTAAAAAATTGAAAGTGGGTTTTTGGGTTATAAATACCAACAATAAAATCCACAGTCAATTTGTAGCAAGCAAAGCAGATGGAAGCCAAAATGAAAAAACAAAATTAGTTGCCAGACAAAATGGCCGAGAGTTGGATCAACAGAAAATGACTTATGCAACAACATCAAATCTAAGCAGCAGGAATGGTGGTGATTTGATGGCATAATTCTACTCTCCTTGTGAAGGCAAACAGAAAATACTTTTACTATTATAAATAAAACTACACATGCTTCCTCTTTTTCAATTATTGATGAAATACTAAATGAAGCAGACAACTTGTGACCAGACAAAAAAATATTAGGTGTGCAAAAGTTTTCAATGAAAAATTGGTTTTAAATTGTGTTTTCAGTCTCTAGTCTTTTTAAAAAAGCGTTTGGAACTTTTGTGAACACCTAATAATACTAAATTTTGGAAAAATACCAGAGGTTCTTCTAAACTAAAAGGTCAATTTGTACAACTTTAGAAAGTTGAAGATGAATAATATAAGAAAACTTGTTTTTTATTTAGTATAAAAATGGCAGGATCTGCAGGATTTATTATTTAGTGGCAAAGGAGACAGAATGGTTAAAGCATTTTGAATTTTTTTATTATCTACAGAAATACTTATCTAAAAATCTGACTGCAGATCAGTGCCAAAGACAAGAATGGCAAGAGATGAAATGAAAATTGCAAAACATTCAAAAGTGAAATGAATAACTTAAAAATTAATGCAAAAATTCAGCAGTTCAATATGATAACAAGTCTCTAAACTAGATAAAGAATTTCCATGTAACAAATTTCATTTATGGAAGTTTAAATACCAAACATTTATGGCAGATAGACTTTTTTTCCTTTCGAATTGGGTGCTTAACAGATTCAGAAGTCAGTGGAGCTTATGAACTTTCAAGTATGCAGCAGTGTCTTGTTGAAGCCACAAGACATAACAATTCACACCATCCTCCCTAATAATCGGGAAATAAAAAAGTTGCAAAGATAAAATTTACTGGTATGGCTTCCTTACAAATCTAACGACATTGAATTTTAGCACAAGAGAAGAAATGCTGGTTTCATTTGCAATTAACTCCAAAATTCCACAGAAAAGCATCTTTTGTTGAGGAGGACTTGAGTGGCAGGAGTTGAGTCAAACTGACCAGAATTGGTCACCAATTCTTCCACAACATTGTAAGGAAGCCATCAAGAGAAACTGTGCACGCATGTTGGGCGAGTGAATTAGTAATACAACAATTGTTTGTGCATGGAATGACATAAAGCGAGAGCAAAGAAATTTGCTTGGGACAAACCCAAATTGAACCTCAAGACAGAAACAAAACAAGGAGATTGTTCAGCATTTTGAGGTCAGGCAGAAATTTGGACTCTTAAAATGTTTGTCAGCAATTTCTGTGCAATATTTGAAATGGAGAACTCAAATCTTAAAATAGTTAAAGTCAATTGAATTGTTAAAATGCCAATGTGTATTTCAGATTTAAAAAAAAACGTCAGAATAGAAATTGGCATGGCACTGAGAAAAAACCCGACCAATTCAATCATGAAGAATTTTGAACAAAGTCTTTGATCAGCCCTCAGTTGAATGTGAATGTTTAGAAGAGGAGCAGGAGGAGACAAGGAGGAGGCTGCATGCAGTGAATTAGGCTAAACAGAGAAAAGATGGTTGCTCAACTAAATTCCTAAGGGTTCCCTAAGAAATCCCAGATTAGAGATACAATGAGACAGGTGCAAGAAAAGAGCAGAAAGTGACTGTTGTTGTTGCTGTTGCTGCTGCATTAAAAAAAGAAGAAAAACTGTATACAAAATCTTTACTGAAGTTGTTAAGACTGTATTTAGCCAGAGTTACAAAAATAAGGGACCAAGAACAGAAACACTACAATTTCATCAAGAAAACAAATGAAAAGGAAAAATAGGTTCTTAAATGAATTTTGTTTAGTGATTTAGGTAAGATTTGTTTTTTGAAGGCTGGTGTTAGTTTTGTGACTTTTGTATGTGTCTGTGTGTATTTTATTAAACTAAAAAAAAAAAATTACAATATCCACTAACTGTAAATCTCTAGTATCTAAAATAATCCCCAAATTAATTATGTAAAAAATTTGTACAAAGTAAAAGATGAACACACTGAATTCTTGAAGTAGTCATGAAAGAAAAAAATAAATAAAAGAAAAATACTGTTTTCTACAGAAATATATACTGGCTTTGGTAGTTTGGTATGGAAGATTTGTAGCAGTAGTTTTCAGCTGATTACAATCAGTTGATCAATGAAACCAAAGGAAAGTGCTTCGTAACATTCTAGAAATACATTTAGTAAAGAGGAAGAGAAATAAATGTCAGTTACAATTATAAAGTCGATTTCTTGTGTTTCCAGGAACTAGTTTTAAATTCAAAATTCAATTTTTATTCGGTGTCCATTTTGCAAGATGGAAACGATTTGTATCCTAATCTTTCTATGAGGAATATAAGTAAACAGCAGTGAGTGGTTGAAATAGAAGTTTTGGCTTTATCTGCAGTAGACAGAAACATATCAAAGAAAAGTTCTCCAACAAAACTGTAGAGCAGAAATCTTATTAACACAGCAACTGAGTACAGAGTTAATTTTCAAAGTATATTTTATAACTAAAATATTTAATTTGGAATCAGATATATATTTGCTAAAATCATGTTGAAATAATCAGATTTTCACAAATAATTGTTTCATATATACACTTGACTTTGTGGGGTTATTACTGTTAATTTTGGAAGCAAATGATGCAGAAATAGAACTATTTGCAACAACAGTACCATCTCACTACAGAGACTACTAAATGATTTTACTAATTTTGGGATGCAGGGAAAACAGATACCAGAGGTAGTAGAAGAAGAATTATAGGAAGGGAAAAGAAATTAACTCAGGAGACATATTTGTTTTTTGCTTTGTGTATATAAGATTTCTCTCTCTTTCAGCTTTTATACAGAATGGTTGGAAAAGGAGAGAAGTAAAAATAACATTATATATCTTACTCAATTTCTATTCATAATTTTAGTTTACTTTGCAATTTGTACAACTTGGAGGATCGGTGGGGGTTAAAAAATGGAAGAGGGGAAAGAAGAGATGCCAAATCAACTTCATAATATACACAAAAAAATTGTATGGCACAAAACGGGGGGAAAAAAATTGTTTTTTAAAACCTTTCTTTTTAAAAAAAAACAAAAACGTTGCAGAGTAATTCAATATTTCATAGAGAGTGGTGAGAGAGGGTATATAGACACTGAGGGTTTAGGGTACCAAGTGTTCAACAAGTACCAAACAAAAACTTTGTGATGGTGTATAATGTGATACCACAATCACTTCTGGAATTAAATAATCTGAGGAGATAGTAAAAAATAAAAAAAATAGCAATTATGAATAATCAATTCAGAATTAAAAAAAAAATCAATTACTGATAATACAATTAGAGTAGATAATAATTAATCAATAATAATAATAATCCTTGAAGGAGTGGTAACAGTGGTGTTGGTGTTGGTGATGAGGGTTACTAGAATAATATGTCTGAACTCGAAGATTCAGACCAAGAGTTTAAATCTTTTTCATCAGCAGGTCTCAGCTGCATCATATCAAGGTCAGCTTGGTTTGTCTCTTCAACAGAAGGTGGAGGTGGTTGATGCTCTTCAAGCTGCATACCAAATTCATAGTCCATCTGATATTTTGAGCGGTAAGTGGACAAACCTCCTAAAAAACAATAAATAAATAATTAAATTCCATTTGTTTGCGTGTTACTCGGAGTTCTCAAAGGACAGTTTTCAAACAGTTTTTTTTATATAATAAATGAAGAAAAACAACAAAAAATATTTTTAGTGAAACAAGCAAAAATACCGACTAAATAAGGATGTGAAGCACAACAAAACTTGAAATAAATCTAACTTCACAAATAAAACAAAAGCCACAAACAGCACAGAATAATAACAATGATGCTGATAAAATAAATCAATTCAGATGAGTTTGACATCTTTTCACTGCATCTAGAAAAACAGAGCAAAGACAATAAAATAAAAACAAATCCATTTTCAGTAATTAATACAATAGCAACACAAGTAGAATGAACTTATTTTTATCTTCTACTTACTGCCAGATCCCAAACCAACATATCTCATCTCCAGTCTTAAATTCAATTATACTGATCTGCAGCTCAAAGTTAAAAGGCTCATTCAGTATACTGAAGTACAAAAATGATATTTCAAATTGCTAAACACTGTTTTATGAAGATATGCGATTGTCCTGCAATCAATACCTTTCATTTTAGGATATTTTAGCTGCTTCCAAAATTTAACTCATTCTTGGACATATATATCCCAATGTTTCTATGACTGCTGGGATATATATGTCCCATAGATCTATTTTAGAAGTATGTGTCACAAAAAATAAAGTAAATGAGTTCAAGATTTGCCCAGATTTCACAACTGCAGACAATGACGTCATATAGTATGAAATCCATGCAGAAATTAGTTTGCATTACATGACTGAACACGAAAGATGTGTAAGCAAAGTAATCTGCTAATTCCATGTTTTTCATCCAAATTTTTTATATCTTGTAAATTTATGATTGATTGTTACATGAAAGTGTATAAAATAAGGAAATTTTATTTTATGTTTCATTTAAACTTTTAAGACTTGAAGAAGAATTTTGTATGAGATCATATTGTCAGTCTGTTTTGTTATATATAAGCCCTATTTCACCTAAATTAGCAAGTTTTACACAAAAATTATCATTATTTCACTTATGTAAATCTGTTATATTCCAGGATATGGTATATATTTTCATAGAAGTTTCTGAGTGTCCTAAGTGAAAATTCAGTATTATATTCATTTCTGTTCAGAGTGATGGTAAACCTAAACAATAATAACTGTTTACTGGAACAGATATGTATCAGGAAAAAATGTCTAATGGGACAAATGTATCCCACCATGATTTTGGTTCTTCAGAATTCAGGAATTAAGCACCTTAGGCAAAAACATTCCAATAAGCAATAAAGTATCATGTTTAAAGGAAAACACATTTCATCTACAAAGCACAAATTCTGGAACTATTTTTAAAACAAAGATCTTCAATGCCACGAATCAACAAAAATAAATTTTAATGTGCTAAACACACAAGCAAAATATTTTTTAATATTTAAAGCAAATTTGAAGTGCAACATGAAAAGCAAAAACAATTTTGAGAGTTTACACTTTGATGTCGTTATTCCACCCCCTTCCTAACCTGGTATTCTCACATTACTATATTTTATAGGAGGATAAAAAAAGAAAATTCAATAAATATTTTTTTAGAAAATATGTAAAATTAATAAAGTTGAACCTAATCTACAGTTAAATATGTACAGAAAGCAACACCTTTTCTGAAAGCTTAAGAATTTTGCACTAAATTTCAAGCTGATCATTATATTACTCAAGAGGAAAAATTTAATTCATCCTATGTTGTTTTGTAAATATTTAGATTTTTCCTCAAAAACAAAAAGAGTAACAATTCTTAAGATTCAGAAAAGGTTTCTAAATGTGGAGATTAAATTATTTATTTAAATGGTAATGATCTATTTAAAGATGAGTGAATTGTGAAATACTGACATTATAATTGCTATATAATAATTCACAAAGCCCTATAAATAATATATGTTTTATCATAAATAGCAACAAAAATTCAACATTAACGTTTCCTCAAATCATACATTTTCGGTTTGAAGAAAACAATTCTTTAGCTAATACTCTGAATAACAGAATAATACAAATTCAACAACAATGTCTTGGTTTCTAGATTTATTCAAAAATAATTGAGAAAAGTATTTTCTGTTTAAATATATGTACTCATATATGTACTCTTTAGATTAGAAATTTAAATTTAAGATGACTTGTGGTTTTTCCCTAGTTAGCTCCCTTGCATATGATTGAAAATCAAGGGAGATAATTCTGAAATGTATTATATTTCATTTTCAATAAGTAAAGCGGAGAAATTACATAACTTATTAAAAAAATAAAATAAAACGTAAAAGAATGAACTCATGCCTCAATGCAAAAAGGTGCAACGTGCATGACAGGAATGTTGGGGGAGGAGTACGATCATGCCTCTTGCTACACGAGACAATAAAAAGAATAGCAGAGAGACACTGAAGCCAATACAAAATGAAGGGATTTCATTCAACATAACAGGAGTTGTATATTGAACAGTTAGTGAAAAATGTTATGTTATGGAGGGCGAATGCTATGATGTTGAGAGAATATCTGACAAGGCAAACACGTGAGAATGAAGTCCCTAAATTCAATTTCATATAACTTTCTGATTTTCTTCAGATAGTGCTGTGAATGTCATTAGTATGCAAGCGATAAAGACGATTTTTCTGCATCCCATAATTGCCAAATATTCCACAAATTAGTTTATATAAAAATTAAACTGCAGGATTTGAACAAAAAGGTTTTTAATCTGTAATATGATTCTATGAATAACTCTTGTGAAATTATTTGAGAGAAAACAAGACTAAACTATGCACATAACATTTGTATTTTGCATTTCAATTTGCAAAGCTAATGTTCATTAGATGGTGTACAGTTTTGTTAAGGTCTACTGAGTGTGCTTCAAACTCTTAGGTTGTGTTCTTTCCAGCCTTAAATAAGTTTTTGATAATCTTTTGTTAGAAAAGAACTAATTTCCTCATTGGACTCTTAAAATCTTTCACAATTTTCTGTTATTTTTAAAAATTAGCTTCCTAATTTATTTATTTATATCAGGTTACAGACATTATTTATGTATTTGTTTTTGAGCATTTTTTTAAACATGTTTTATTGAACTTTTGTCACTCTTAATCTTTTTCACATTGTCATCTTTACTGAATATCCCTTGATTATTACTGATATAATCACCATTCTTTCTTACAAATTTTAATTTCAAAGTAAACATATTAGCTGAGATGGTGATGGTTGTATTCTACATTCAAACATTGCAGACTTCCATTTTATAATGAAAGGTTTTTCCACCAATAAGTAACATAAAATTAAACATTACATAGTCTAAATTTCTGTAAAGGTATTTCCCTTAAAATCTATTTCAATTGAGTTGGTAGTTATTACCATTAGAGAGTATAAATGATGAAGGAATAACTGCCTAGCTGTCTGAACACAAGTTTAGAAGGTAAGTTTATCTAGACTAACTTTTGCCCCTATCAAAAAGAAAAAGTTTATAAGATTACAAAATTCTTGATATCTGCAAATGTGTAGTTAGTGATTTAGTTTCGTTCTCAGAAGTCTAAAGATTATCATGCAATAAAACAATTAACACAATTTGCAAGTGTATTGTTTAGTAGTTGTCCAAAAAGATCAAACATTTTTATTTTATAAATCAATCTTTATTATTATTGGATGAAGTATTGTAACACACCACTTTTTATTAAATTTGACTAGTTTTTACTGTCATCCCAATTTTAGTTGTTTTTATACAACAAATTAATAAGTTGTATAAAAACAACTAAAATTGGGATGATGGTAAAAACTAGTCAAATTTAATAAACAGTGGTATTTTTTTATTTTACTTTGAAGAGATTTCATTGATGAAGAAATATCTATTTGTAAGAATAGCAAATAAGGCACACAAACAGAAACTGACAGCATTGTTTTTGAATGCCAACATACTATATACAACTGAAAATAGTCAGTCTAATCAGAATGGAGGAAGGGATGATTTAATATAGAAATGTATTTGAACCTCCATAGTCATGAGTGTAGGTACTCATTTATAGGAGAAATAATATCCAAAAAACAATTTATAGTTGTATTTATATTTGGGGAAGCAAAGAAAAGAACAACAGAGTAAATGTTAACAAAGAAGAACTATTTTTAAACCTTAGTTTAACATTAATTCAATTTAATTAAAAAAGACAGAAAATTAACAAAATCTTTATTATTATTTCAGTAGTGGGTCTATGATCTATAAATTTAAATATATTTTTTTTTTACTTTTGTTTTATTATACAAATGCTCAGAATATGTAGGCAAATACAAAGAACCAGTAGTGAGATTTGATCCCATAATTAGGTGATCAAAGCTGAACTGATATGTTGACAGTGCTATTTACAATATCTGGCACATTGGTAAAAAGGTAAAGCATCCCGTCTCTTAAGAGACAACTCCCAATGGAGTATGGAGCCCGGTAATGAAGTCCCAGTTTCTGTTGCAAGTGATCCTTGCAAGTCTCAAGTCTGTTCGAGACTAGGACTTTATTCTTACAAATATTTATGACCACCCTCTTGGCAGGATGCAAGTCCACCGAAGGGATACCTCCACCCTCACTGGGAAATTTGTCCTAATGAAGAGTTTCCCACACTCTTCACTCATACTGGGAATCGAACCCAGGACCTTCTGCGTGTGAGGCAGATGCGCTAACCATTACACTATCTGAGCGGACTGGCACATTGGACTTGTATACAAATCCATCTACTTTCAACTATTCACTTTATGTTTGTAATATTCTATACATATATGGATGGATAACTTGTTGAAAAATTCATCTAATGAAAAATATGTCTTTACATAATGATATTATGTTCTAATAAATAAAAGAATTCCAATTAAAAATTTAGTGAAAGTAAACAAAATGATAAGTTTGAAAAGAACAGGCTTTTTAAAGTATATTCTATAGTTTTTCGAAGGGCCATTAATATTCAAATGGTTCTTCGGACGATTGAACTCCTTGTCGTTTGTGTTGTAAACACAACATTTCGGCCGATCCATTCTTCAGCCTTCTACAGGTGTAAAATCCATGTGTGATGGGGTAAACAGAAGTTTACTTCTTTGTCAGGTTTAGGTCTGTCGAGAAGTCAAAGCCACATCGGGTTGAACTCGGCACTACTTCCCAACAGACCTAAACCCGACAAGACAGAAACACCCAGGCCCTGCGTTATAAGGGTTACCCCCTTTAAACATAAAAACTTCTGTTTACCCCATCACACTCGGATTTTACACCTGAAGAAGGCCGAAGAATGGATCGGCTGAAACATTGCGTTTACAACAAGGATTTCAATCGTCTGAAGAACCATTTGAATATTTCTTAAGTAATTCTATTTTCTTGTTTGATGACATCATTTCACAAAACTTTAATATTAAAAGCACACACACACATTCTAGTCTACATGGAAATTTACAGGATGGGGCATTCATTAAGTAAATTTGAATGCTGGTATTATCGACCTTAATATTTATCTTCACATGGATAAAATGATATAACTGTCATCTGTATTACAAGTTGAGCTGAATAGTTCTTGCAGCCATTTTTTATTTGCATTTGTTTACATATTTATATTTTTTCATGTCTACAACATTGTGATAAAATAAAATTATTTTCACACTTGACTACTTACTTCCCAATATAAACATATGAATGAAATCAAATGATGGATAATTTTATATCCGACAGAATATGATAATTATAAAGATTAATTGATAATTATAAAGACATTTACTAATTGAGAACCTATATTTGCCCGGTGCCGGTGTGAACGACTGCTAAATGAGCGGCCTAAATTGTAAATGTAAATAAAGAAACGAACTCCATGCGGGAATCGAACCTGCATCCACCGCACAGAGGTTGTTTCTTTACCAATTGAGCTAACAAAGTTCTCAATCGGTAGAGCAGAACCTGTATATAAGGTTGTTTCCAGGGTGGATGCATGTTCGATCCTGTCACAGAGCTTGTTTCTTTATACACATTTACAATTTAAGCCGCTCGTTTAGCAGTCGTTCACACTGGCGCCGGGCAAATATAGGTTGAGAACTAATAAAATATGAATATAATCTTAAAAAAGACTGTCAGTGATTTCAATATGAGTAATTGTAAATGAAAAATCTTTTTTAATTATTCAAAAAGACAGAACAATACTTTAAAACAAAATGGAGAAAATATTTCAACCTTTGACTAATGTATGCAAAAATATAATACAGGAAATAAGAAAATGTACAGGTTATATGTGCAGAAAAATGAATGAAGAAAAAGAGAAAGGAAGTGCTCAAATGCTACCATAAAAAAAGGTCTCTTCTTGTTTTGGTAATCTCATTTAGTGCAGAAAATTCTAAATAATAGAATGTAAAAAATTACAAGACACAAATCAAAGTTAATGGTTAAAATTAAGTCTAAGCATTTTTCAGGAACTTCATGTTAGTCTTTATTGACAGTGAATTCCATTGGTTGCAATAATATACTATGTGTTGTGTAGGTTACTATAAGTAACGCACAGTTTGTCTAATGTAACATATTTAACCCATAAGAATCCAGACCCATTTCTACTTGAAGGAACATTATGTGGGATTCTGGGTAGGCAAATTGACACACAGTCACGTGACTGCACCAGAATGTTCATTAGATGTCACTTAGTACACTTCATGAGTTAAAATCAAGGATAAAATATAATATTGTATAAGAGACTGTGCAGATCAATTAAATTGTATCACAGTGGGATCTCAAGTGTGAAGCTTAATTTTCATTGTTGCTTTTGATAATGGTTTGTAAGCCTATTCAATATATCTTGTGATATTTAATGTCGAAATGTGTTTTAAAGTCCTTTTGTAGTATGTTAACATTTGTACTTTGACTAGGAAGAAATATTTATGTTAAGATAGACAAATAGATAGACAGCTGTGTGTGCAGAAAGGAAAAAGAAAGGAAAAAGAAAGAACAGAGATGGATAGTTATTGGGACAATATCCACTTACCAGACACAGTAAAAAAAGGGGATAATACAGATTTAATACTAGACAATCAAAGTGAGTTAGAATGAACCAGCAGTTGTGATACAAAAAGAATAAAAGAAATCTACCAGGGCAGCAACAGATTGGAGACAATGAAAAGTGTGCTAACATGGCTGAGAATCATTCACAAGAACCACAGTTCAGAAAATCAGACATCATAAGGCATTCACACAAACACAGATATAAGTATTTGAAAAAATTAGTATTAAAAAAAAAAAAAATAGGCAGATTTATAAGGGGATAGTGGAATAATACCATGCAGGCTTCTTGGTTTTAAGGAGCAGGTCTTGAACACAGAATAAGTTGGCTATATGGACACAAGTAGTTTGGCATTACATCACAAACAGAACCAAAAGTTTTAAGGACATGCATTGGGAAAAAAATTAAACAAGTAGGCTCTGAGTAAGAGCCACTCAATACAGTATTCAATAATGAATATTAGATTTCACATGCTACTAGGTTGATACATGAGAAAGTTCTTCTAGCATTTTGATGAACAACACACAATAAAGTCAATGTCATGAACCTGGCTCCCATCAGCTTGTTTTAAAAAAAACAGCATTCACTGCCGAGTTTAGTAAGGGCCAGTTCAGTAGGCAACATGTTCAAAAATAGATTTACAAACATTGTGGAAAGTTTATTATCTAGACTATGTCCTTATCATAAAGTTGAATTCACAAAGCTTGAAACCCATGAGTGAGCATATGGAGCTAGGCTGATGTATCTTAAATTGAATTTGCTGTTGTGTATAAACTCAGATATCATGATCAAACTGCAAAGCCACTGCTCGAAAAACAGATTTGCCAATTAAAGCATTGGAAATTTCAACTTTATAATATGTTTATAGTAAAAATAATTCCTAAAATGTTACATCCCAAAATGTCTGAAAATCCATGCTATTCACAGGACAATGGAATTACTGATTAAAATAGAAATGGAAAATTTAATTGAATCCATTGAAAATGGCTCATCTATGAAGTTTGTATGGCAAAAAGTGTGTATCTATGGAACAGAGTAGGAAGATCACAAATGCACAAAGGCTTTTACACAAAATGGGGACAACAATATTTTCAGAGGCTGAACTAAAAGAAAATACAGACGAAAAACCAAAGTTGAACTAAATAATAGAAAGTGAACAAAATAATCAGATAAAGAAAATCTGCCTAGGGGCTCAAATTTTCAACTAAACGATGTATGCTAAAGGTTAGACATTGAAAAGTTTATTGTTTCAGCTAAGACAGACAAGGGGGATTGCCATAGAAGATGGACAATTATTAAAAAAACGTCTAAAGTCACAACAATGGCAAACAAACAAAAGAACTATTTCATCCTAGCACATAGACAGAGACAGACAAACAAGCAGTGCACCTCTGACTTTCTTTGAAAACCATTTAATTTTTAATCTGTGTAAGTCAATTTGTTTTTTGTAAACCCTAAAGAATGAGAGAAATTCCATAAAATATGGGCCAGTGTTAAAGTCAAATGACAAAGACAATGGCATGATTATCAGTCAAGAGGCAAACTGAATGACAATACAAACACATATGTTGACAACAACAAAGACATTTGCAACAAACATTCCTTGGTTGAGCATCTCCCAGAGCCAATGATAAGAGCGCAGAAGTTAGGAAGACAGAGAGAGTAAGATTTAACAGGAATAGAGAGAAAAAAATTGATGAGAGAGGGGCAGAGATTGGTGATTGGGCTTAAGAAAGAAAGTAAATGTTTGGGTGCTAGACAGCAGATAAATGAAAATATCTCAGAGATAGAATGGAAGTACTTGTGAAATAGTGAAAGGGAGCAGGAATGTTTAAGAGAATGACAACATTTGATGGATATCTGAGAAGTGGAAGTAATCAAGAAAATGAAAGAAATGATAGAATGGAAGAAAATTGCTCAAGAAGGTTCCCGAGAGAGACAGACAGACAGACAGAGAGAGAGAGAGACAATAATGAATGGCTGGAGAGAGGGAAGACAAATACTCAGAATGCATGAGCAAGACATACAGAAAGACAAACAAATGAAGATAGGGTGTGACAATGAGAGAGAGAAAGAGAGAGAGAGTGAAAATAAATAACAATGAAGAAGAAAGTCCAACAGTTTGATAGATGTAGCCATATTCACAACTTTCCTTATACAAAATGTTAAAGCTAGTTTCAGGACATCATTTTGCACAGAGGAAGGATTCTGATGTCAGATTGAAAAATTTAAATGACAAATCTGATCTGAAGAACCGAAAGTATTTCTTAACAATTTTCTCATGACATAACCTACAATCAGCCTAAATAGACAGAGGTTTAATACTGCTACCTACCTTAAACATTGCAAATATCTTTAGGAAGCTTCCATCTTTTTTTTAAATTTTGAAATTAACAACATTTTATATTGTTAAGATAATACAAGAATGGAAGCTTTGACATAAACCTGTAGGTATTGAGACTGGAGAAGATTAACAAAGGGATTAAGAAGACTTTGAAACAAAAACAAAAAAATAATAGCATTGATTGATATAGTATGTTGTCCATTCATTTGATGCTAGAAGTAACTCCTCTTTATTTTGCATGACCTATGAAGAGGAGTAGGAGGAGGAGGAGACTGGGGGCAGCAGCAACTTACTGAGAACTTCAAGGATTTTCTAGCTCAGCCAACTCTGCAATAAAACCAACAAATATGGATTACATCACTGTCTGGATCACAGCCACCTGACCAGGGGCAATGAAGATGAAGTGGGGAAAGAGCTGCAGTGATGCTTACAGGGTAGAATTAGATTAAGATGAAGAAAAGTCACCATTTATTTTACCAAATGGGCCAAGCCGCTTGTATCACATCCGCATTATTACTGAGGCTAATACAAGATTATTTGGTGGGTATAAAACGCAGTTTTCAAATTTCCATCAAGCAAAACAATCCCGGATATTGCTCTAAAATGAAGGCTTCCAAGTTAAGAATCTATATGAGCCTCTGAAAATACATCACATGTATTTTATTTTCTGAAGTTCCAAGATTATGTATTTTCATTCACACACACACACTTGTGTTCATCATTGTTATTTTTTTAACACAATGTTGAAACATTGTAATTACAAATAAAATATGCAATATATTCTTTGGCCTTCTTCAGGTGTATGTTCGATCTGGTCTTCAGAAGTTTAATATTTTTCTTCTTTATCTAAATTAGAACACCACAGTCCAAAGTCACTAGACTGAGTATTAAGGTCTTGTGCAGTAAGGAATGTTAACAAATTTATAGTTCCATAACTGAAGTTCTTCAAATGGCATTGTGCTGACCCCTGATATGAGAGGCTTTAACTCCAAATAGTAGTTTCTCTAAGCATTGGTATCTAGAACATTGTAAACATTCTCCACAACAGGGATCAACAGGAATGCAGATTCCCTGATGAGCATAGACAAAGCTCATCCAATCTCACCTGTTAAATCTAACAAAAGACCTTAATGCTCAGTCCTGTGATTCTGTTTGGACTTCTAGTTGAGAAATGAAAAAAAGTCTGGGTGCAAAAAGAAGACCAAAACTGTGTTAAAAATAACAAAGATAACAGTTTGAAAAATATATGGAACATTCATTTATGTTATAAAAATTTGAACTGACAAATATCTTTTCATTTCCATGGAACAAAAAAACTCCCCCAAAAACGAAAAGAAAAAAAAAAAAGACATTTTTTTTCCCACAACCCTTTTAAAAACCCTAAGACAGAAGTTCATGTAACCTGATTAGTTGATGATCATTAAATCATAAGTAGTTACAACCAGATGACACAAAGTGCCTCTTGAGAATAATTGCTTAATGACTTTTTATTAAAATTAGTACTTTTAATGGTTCTTGGTTGATGCGAGCAAAAAAACCTGAGCAGCATTCCCCCCAGAAAAAAAACCCAACCGTTTTTCAACTTCAGTAGTAAGGCAAATAATTAACATAATAAAGTTAATAGTAATTAAATGAAATTGAAATTCAGGTACAATTGTTGCTCATGACAAAATTATTAATGCAGAAATAAACACTTGCAACATTTATCTTATAAAACCATTGTCACATATGTGGCACACTAAAGCAGACATTACGGGCACCTATTTCCAAGGAATTGTAAACTAAATTGGATGGGGAAAGCATAAAAGTCTTTTATTTAGACAAACAGAAAATTATAACTGACAAGACCACTTTTTAGGAAATTAATATTTAGGCTTTTTAATTCTAATTAGTGATTTGCCATGAGCAGTTTTTGGGCCTGCAATATTCAGCAAGGTCTTTTCTGTAATTATAAATATGGAAAACATGAAAGGTTTACAACCAAAATGCAGGTTTTAAAATATGCAAAACATAACAGAATCAGTATACAATGGAATATCATAGAAGAGGTGATTGTTTAGTAGGATGAATGTTATTGTTTTTAATATTGGGGTGATAATCCTGTCCCCATACAGAAACATTTCCAAGGAAAAAAAAAAACAAAAAAAAAAAAACAACAAACACATTCGCATTATTAATATCAAAATAACACACCACTTTTTATTAAATTTGACTAGTTCTTACTTTCATCCTAATTTTAGTTGTTTTTATACAACTTATTAATTCAGGCCACTGTTTCTATGAGTATGTACTTAAACATCAGCTTCCATATGTGTGAGCATTCATAGATGCATTAAATGTGTAAAGAATAAAGAGAAGGCATACTTGAAATCTTGAACCAAGCAAGCAGCTTTGTTTCCTTTTTACCCTTTTCTATATATTTAATATATGTATGGTCGGTTATACAGTGGAACGATCAAGGTGTGTCAAGATGATTTGTATCTATGATTTCAATCAAGAGTTGATTATCAAATTCTTATTAGTTAAAAATTTGATTCAATTCAATAAAGAATTTATTGTAAATAAACATTTGTGTAATTTTATATCAAAATGAACATTTTACAAACAGGTCGCATTTCAGAAATAAGTTATATGCTCAATGTATACTAAAATTTGTAATATTCAAATAAAGATGTAGATTGGTAAAAGGTTCTTGACATCATACAATCATCAAAAGATCCTTGTCATAATAAAATCATTGAAAATAAATCATTGCAATCAAACAGTAAACATCCCTATACATTTGTTAGACAATTCAACCAGTGGTGGAGCCAGGTCAAAGATTTTGGGTGGGTCCAGGCAGTGTTGCCAACTCAAAAAATGTTTTCATGGTAAATCAACCCTGAAAAAGCGTCAAAAAACACCAGAATGCACTAAAAACATTGTTAGCCATTTTATAACCATTTAAATGGCTAGAAATGGCTACATTAGTCTAAAAATGGCTAAACATGGCTACATTAGTCTAAAAATAGCTTAAAATTAATAAAAATTGCTAAAGAAATGGCACTAAAAAAATGAAAATGGAAAAATTGAAAATTTAAACTATATCATACTGCTGACTCTATTGTCTCGCTTCCTCCTCTTTCATTTGTCAGTTCTTCGGCAATACTTTCCAACATATGCATCTAAGTTTTGTCAAAATGTAACACTTCTGGTGAAGTGTCATGATTTTTTAAAATCTTTATATTTATTTCTGTCTTCCTGCCAGACTAGCCTCACCCTACCCCCACCCCCACGGTTTTCTCGCTATTATGCTATATCCTTAAATTGCTTTATTTGCCACAATTCTCTGAGCAGGTCAGTTATAAAGTCTTCATTTTAAAATTTTATTTAAAAAAAAAGAAGTTCATTAAATCAGGTAGCATAGTTAAATATGAGCCACTATTATCAAGTTATTAAATGATCCAATGCTGGTACAGGTTAAAAGCAAATATTTAAACCGAAGATTAGTAAAGTAAAAAAAATAAATAACCAAGTCACAAGATCAACTTTTTGATAGAATTATTACATATGCTTAATTCTCTTTTTAACACAGGGTCAACATTTTGTGGTTTTATACAATGTTTCTTCTTTTAAACAAGCAGATTTCTCTTATAAAATACCTACAACTACACATAATAGCCATTTTATGGCTGACTATAAATAATTGTGTGTGTATATGTATTATGCATAGGATGACTTGGAGCAATGATTATAAAAGCTATTTTATCACAGATGGTGCCAAGTTACTAATTCTTTTTTTTTCTATAAGGAGAAATACATTTCCAAACAAAAAGACTAATAGACTTGAGTATTGACTAACTCCTGCCAGTCTTTCTGAATAAGCAGTCATCAGACTGATCAGTAGTGCATCAGACAGACAATCTGAAACAGTCGCTGGCACATTATCAATACTTGTCTGATTATATCAGGGGTAATATTACATCAGAAGAAAGTGTTTTATCCCCTCTCTTCCCTCTTTTGCTGTTCCTGCCCCATTTTCCTCCATAGGGTGTCTATGTTTGTAAAGGAGTGAGTTGTCATCATCAGAGTGAGCAAGTTAGAAGCGATGATACAGTCATTGAAATGGAAAAGCTGCACTGATAGCTACTGAAAACAGGGGAGTGCACTCTTCTAATACTTAATCATTGCTTGCACCCTAATGGCAAGAGAAGGATTTCGGATTTAAATAAAAGGTTTTAAGGCAGGGGGAAATGTGAGCGGGAAGTTGTGGCGGCAGTGTTGGCTCATCTTCACTACTCAACAAATCATTGCATGCTATTATTCAACTCGGGGTCTGAGGAGATGACGGTAGCATTGGCTTCCCAGAAGGGGAAAGAAGAACCAAAACACGCACACAGACTTGGAGCATGCATTAAAAAAGTTCAATTATACATCTGTGTATTAACCAATTTGCTGCCTTTGCACCCAAAAGTGGTTTTTGAACATTCATTATATTTAATATTTAAAAAAAGTACTGTCATTTATTTTTAATAAAATCAAAACTGTAGCAATTTTTTCTTATTTTTCTATTTTAAAGTTTAGTTTTTCTCCCAGAGCAAACAAGGGGGAAAAAAAGGAATTCAAGTCCAATAAAATCTGTCAAGATTTTTATTTATTTATCAATTCATGTTTTTACTTTTTTATGTCGTCACAAATAATGGAAAAGTTTTTTTTTTAAAATATGCAGACATTTTATAAAAAGAAAATAATTATGCAAAATCAAGCATTCAAAAGTTCATTTAATCTTTAATTTTAAAATTATTACTAAAAGTTGATTTACTCTGAACACAGACAGATTTTTTTTGGCATGTAAACATTTACATGCGTCATCCAGTTTTTGGTATTATTCCCTTTGGCATTAATCAAAATATTAGAGAACAGCTTTATGACAAACAGGATTGTGTTTTTATTGACTTTGACAAAGTTAAACTAAAGAGAGAAGGTTGTATTTTCTATGCATCCTGACAAGAACAACTGAGAGAAATTAAAATCGTTCAGCCATTTTTATGTGTTACAAATTTTGGTTTATAGGAAATACCAAAAGACATTATTTTGGTATTTTTTCTTTTTACATGGTGCCCTCATTTGTTAAAGTGTTTGCCAATGGCATTATTTTTCTTCTTTTTAAAGCAAAATAAATAGGCATTAAAATATTATAAGTAATGATTTTATTGTCAAACTCGGAAGATCCAAAGAATTTCAGGGTTACTATAATAATAATTTATAATAATATAAATTATAATTCATTTGTACAATCTAGGTCGCCCGTTTAGCAATCGCTAACACTGATATGGGTTCCCAATTAATTATTAATTAATTCATAATTATCATAATAATAATAAAAACAAGAGTCCTATCTGATTTTATGATCCCAAGATGTTAGAAACAATCATTAATGGCAATAAAATAGAATTGTTTCTAAGGGAGAAATATAGAAAATAAACTACAGATCTGGTTAGTCACTCAATAGAAACCGTCACATGCACGTCTTTTGGCAGCATGCCGTGTTGGAGGTGATAAAATAAAAAAATTGAAAAAGGGTGATCAATGAATAAATATTTCTCGACTTTTGTTGGGCCGTGATCACTAAAAAGGTCTGCCGGACACAAACTAATGGACCAATTTAGCATAAACCTACATTGCAAATTGAACCCCTCATTAAAAACCTATTGAAAAAAAAAAACCTGTTCTTTTCTAGACATAATAAAGAGTAAATGTTTAAATTTTCATCCTTCTAGCTCCATTGGTATGGCCTGTACGCATCAGCCAGCCAGACCAACAGTTTTGGTGAGTTTCTAATTGATACAAAATGTAATATAGATTTAAAAGTTTTATTTGAATAATAAAATAAGTTACTTGCATTTTATATTTTCAAATGATTTTAATCTTTTGATATACCTTATAAAAATACATGATGGCAGCTCATTTAATTAGCGTTTGCTTATAATAATAGTTTATATGGTATTTGGTCTGTACTTAGTATAGATAGCTATTCCACTCTTGTGTCTCGATTTGTGCTAAAGGAATAAATTGGGATGTAAACGCCAAGAGAATTAATGAGTAGTGATTAAGTCTTATGTGAAGTTTATTATATATTTTTGTTAAAAATGTATTGCTTCATTATTCTGTTTATATATATTTGTCTCTTTGGTTATTGTTTATCTCTATTATAATATTAAATGTCATTTTCTTTCTTCTGAAAATTGAACTTATATCAAAAGGAAAAGCTTTTCAGATAGAAAAGTAGATTGAAAAAACCTAGATCACATGCACACATTGGTCTATTGAAGAACAGCAGACACTCTTAAAGAACTGTGTTAAAAAAAACTGATGATAACCATGTTAGAGTAGAGATAACCATATTCCTTAAAATAGATGCTCATCATTTAATAAGGGTGTTTCTAAGAGATCACACAGTGTAAAATGATTATAAACAAATACAGTTTGTAACAGACTAAAGAAAGCCATCCATAGTAAGTAAGCAAAATAGTAAGTTGTTATACAAAGACACTTTGTATTGCACCTAATAGTGAAGATTGAGTAAAAGTCAGATACACAAAAGTGAGTGTGTTATGAAAGCAGACGTTAGATTAAAAAGGTCAGTGTTAAGAAAAAATTGTAGAGAACAGGTTTTTTTCTAAAATGAGCCAAAACTAACAGGTCTGGTTAGTCCCTGAATAGAAACTGTCATCTGACCAATGTCTTTTGGCAGCATGTCATGTTGGGGTGATCAATTAAAAAATTTGAAGAAAAAAAACCCTTATCCAATTTGTTTAATTAAAAGAAATTGGAAAAGGGCGTGATCAATGAATAAGTTACTTCTTTCACCTTTTGTTGGGCAGTGATCACTTAAAAAGTCCGAATTTTCAAAAAACAAGCATGAACGCTGCTGGACACAAACTCAGGGATCAATTTAGGATAATCTTACATTGCAAATTGAACCCCCACTAAAAACCTATTTGGGGGGATTTTCAAAAAAACTTTTTTCTAGATATAACAAGTAGTAAATGTTTAATACATACATAGCCAGCCAGACCAACTTTAAAACTGAAGAAACCTATGGTGACAGTTTTGGTTGGCAGTTACTAAAAACTTAAATAGGAATATGAATGATTGCTTAGTAACTGGACCACCTGGCTGTTAGGGTACACTGCTACATGACCAGTATAAATATGGACTAAGATTGTAAATACAGGGATATCTCTCCTTTGGTCTAACACTTCAATCAAGATCTCTCGTAAAGAATGTATGGTAGTCACTTAAGGTGTAGGATGCACAACAAAAGACTAAGCTATCAGATTATAGATAGAAGAGCTTATTTCTTAGGGATTAATTAATTTTTTAGGGATTAATTAATTGCTTAATGACAAATAAAATGTATCACCCTTTAACTTATTCTACAAGGAAAATATATTTTTAGTCTGAAAAAAATGATATTTACATTGCACAGATAAAAGTAAACATTTTTACATACAAAATGTTATCACATTTTATGTTCTGAATATAAACCAAAAAGCGAACTTGAATAATTTTAAATTCTAGAAAAAAGTATCAGAAATAACCACTCATATTCATACAAGCATAAAAAATGAAAGAAAATAAACATTTGTAAAGCATTGTAGTGGATGTTCTGTTTAATCACGGGGTGAACAGGTGTATTTGATCACATGATCACTGAAAGAGTTACAAAAACAATCAAAAGTCATTCTTAGGATGATTTTCAAAGTTGTTTCCACACTGAAAATGTCAAAAAATAATTGGTCTGCAGACTAAGAAATCATTACTGGTATCAAACATGTCTATAAAGCGGTACTCTTTGGTTATTTGGTCCTAAAATAATAGCCTGAAGATTGCCAAAAGTTATCCCCCTTGATAGTTAAAAATGGCTAGATTTGTCATTATTTTCATTTCAGGCTAAATTATAGCTAAAAATATTATGTATGCTCCAAAATTCATACGAAAGGGTTAGGGTTACGATTTTGAGAACGATATCTTAGATTTGAAGAACAGTATTTTATAGTAAAAACAACAAGCATATATAAAATCTTTAGCTATAAAGTTGGCTGGAAATTGGAAATTAAAAATCTAGCCATTTTCAGCCTTCAGGGGGGATAACTTTTGGCCATCTTGTTGCAATCGTATTTTAGGACTAAATAAACAAGGATTACCCTATAAAACATATTCACAATACAAAAAAAAAAGAAAAGAAAAAACATCTTTTTATTAAAATTTCCTTTAGTTTGGTTCTCTTTTCTAAAACAATTTCTTACAGCATTCAGCTTAGTAGGAAATTATGCACAAAAACTAGGCATTTTAATATCAAAATATTTCTAGATGACTTTGAAGGGATATGAAATTCCTTTCAAAAAGTATTTTTATAGGTCATTGGTTTATAAAGACACCGGCTGTATTTGTAAAATCTGAAAGAATTATCCAGTTTTTAAAAAAAATAGATTATTAAAAAAATGTACAGCCATGTCTTTTTGATAAGCTATTCTAAAAAGTACTAAATCAAAAAGAAATCAACTGTTTTATGTAAAAACAATTCAATTTTAAAAAACATCTTAAAATCAGCAAGAAACTTGCCCAAGGCTAAAAACAAAATTAGAGTAAGAACCGAGAGTAAAGGGAGCTGAAATGGAGAGGGTGATGAAAATAATGTCACACGCACCTGATGATGAGAGAGCCATATTGGACATCATTCCGTCATGAAGGTTGGGGCTGGTATCATCGGATTCAGATCCATCATCTGTGGATTCGGCATTCCCTTCTGCGAAGCCATGGCCGTCCAGCAGCAACTGCCTCTCTTCAGGATGCTCATCCAAGTAGTCTTCCAGCATCACCTCCTCTGACGGGTAGTCATGTAAGGTACTCAGGGAATCACAAAAACACACTTTATGCTAGAAGGAATTAGAAACAACAAAATGTCATCAGTATAGGTAGTCATAAAGGATTCAGGGGGGGTCAAGGTATTTTTGCTCTAAATGAACAAACAGCGCAACTCTTAAATAAGTTAGTAACAAAACAGCAAAACAATAGAAGAAACAACATTTAAAAGGATACAAAAAAGAATACCTTCCGCATTTTTTAGTGAATGGAAGGTTGAAGAGTCACACACTCTTTTACTCATAAACAGATCAGTCAACATGAGCTTGGGGCAGAGATTACACATCAACCGCTATTCTCTAATCCTTTACTAGACATACAGAAAGGGATAATATCTCAGCCTATTACACATGGGAATTAAGGTTCATCACACTATTTTTTTTTTTCATTTCTTTCAATAATTGCTCAAAGGTAACCACTAATTTCTAAATAGTAGTAAAAAAAAAAATTAAACAAGAAAATCTCATGATTTATTTAACTGATTCAAGTTCAGAAATGTTTCAAACACTAACAAACATGAAAAGTCAAATTGAAAAGCAACAAAAGCAGTCATAATTGCATTAGTAAAGGCATGAATGAATGAACGATGAGGTTTTATTCTCTTCCCGATGGTAGCTGACCTTACTCATTTGCTGTGCTTGGGGTGGTGTTTAACAAGATGGGGGCACATTTGTAGGAAGGTGGGGGTGAATACTGCTGACCCAGTATTAGTTGACTTTTGCTTCCTGGCAGTATGAGTCATTTACGAGAAAATTAGGCTAAACTAAAATGCAAGTTGCGTTTTACCTTATTAAGAAATATTTATTTAAAACAATAACACACATAAGTACACAGAGTCTTTCAATACTGAAAGTAGAATCCAAATACATTTTCCACACAATGTCACAATGGTTTCCAATTAGGAACCAATGCTATGGAAATTAAATAGCAACACTTTTTATAAAATAAGAAAATGACTGGTATAAGGAGTCATAGCAAAACTTTATCATAAAGGAAACCCTTCCAAAACCAAAGGATGAGGGATACATATAAAAAGAGACTTAAAAAATTGCTACATTATTTCTAGTACTTGGTGAATTAAATATATTGAACTATACAGTCGCTCACACCGACACCGTGCAAATATAGGCTCTCACTAATAAGTGTCATTATAATTATCATATTCTGTCGATTGGATATAAAATTATCCATCATTTGATTTCATACTGTCGACATAAGAGAGCCGCATTATATTTGTGCCTAAAATCAGAAACTATGCAGTATAAAACACATCAGAGATAATGAACAACCTATCAATTTGGGAGAAATTTCTAAAAAGCTTTGTCTCATCATGCAAAATGTCTAACTTTATTGTATTATTTGGTAGCTATTAATCTTTTTCTCAACCCAAACAATACCTTTTGATGACAGCAGGATTTACACCTTTAATTCACCAAGTTTTGACCAATGTGAAACAAAAACACACAACACCTTTAGTGGCCAAAAATCAACAAGTCTACCTTTTCTTAAACTCTATATGCCAATTCTCAATATCCTGCTGGTTTGATTATTAAACAATTAGCAGAACAGCCATATTATTTTTTAAGGTATAAATAACATGGAATACATACATAGTCTATCATTTTAGAACATTTTATTTTAGCGTGAAAAAAAAAACCAAATACAATTTGTATATACAAGCACACATCATAACAATCATATTTACACAATATTTAGGGTCTTAAACCTTTGCGGTGGTGTAATAAACATTATAATTCTTCTTAAAATCATTTGCATCTATTGATAGCACTACATATTCCGGTAATCTATTCCAAAGTCCTACCATTCTATTGCTAAAAAAGAATTTTCTGATATTCAATCTACTTCTACTGTATATGTGTGATCTCTCAGTCCCTTGTACTCCGTTCTAGTCACAAACCTTTCAACTTCATCTCTGCCCTATCTCTTTAATGTTAACAATCTATTGCTTTCTGGTCCACCTACACACCATAATGGAATTCATATTCATGTACACAAATTTAGACAGACAGACAGATATAAATACAGATTCACACAAACAGGTAAAGCTAATTTCATCCACTGGTATTATTATAAATGCAATTTATTTTGTCCATACTGTCCATACTGCCCATACTGAACATATTGTCTGCAGGAATATTAAACTTATAAATAGGTTTGAAAGGCTTAAGTTTTTGTAAGTGTATATGTTTGAAACAAAGCAATATAACGGTTCAGGAGAGAATTATGCTTAACATCACGCGGAGAGATCACAAGACAGCACAGTATATTAGAAAACAAACAGAACTCAGAGATATCATAGAAACCATCAGAAAACTCAAATGGCAATAGGCTGGTCATGTTAGAAGAATTTCAGACAACAGCTGGACATCACGACTCACAATGTGAATCCCCAGAGATCATATGTAAAATTGTCGCCGGCAAGATGGCATGACGAACTAGACAAGTACTAGCTCAGGGACACCCACGATCGAGAGGTCTGGCAAATCTTGGGGAAGGTCTATGTCCAACGACTGATAACGAATGGAAAGGTTTGATGCTACAAGTATTAATGGTTGATTTTATGAACACTTGTCCTTTCTATGTGGAATAAGAAAAAATACAAATAGCAGCTTTTATTCAGAGATAAAATTCATCATTACATGACATGACATTTTGCACATGTATATATTGAATACTAATTTATTTTATAACCTTTTTGTAATCTTTTTTTTTTTAGTAATGATAACAGATCCTGTTAACAGTGAGCTGATTGCAAACAAGACAGTTCTTTTGTCAATCTCATTACTAATGAGAGATATTTTTGGCCTCAAACCACATAGAGCAAGGACAGAAACCACAAGTGTTTCAGTGGCTTCATGGTTGTTACTAAAATATCAGCCAATTATAATTCCTTGGTATTTCTAAACAGTCAGATAAGATAAATCAGAAGTACTGAAGAAAAGAGTGCATTGTGGTGATGTTTTTAAAATCAGGAACCCTGAGAACTGAATCATGGAAATAATCTCTGTTAAACGTACTGACCTATTAGGTAATGAAAATAAAGTTTCATGCATTAGTAATAGTTTTATTTTATTTTCTTATGCTGCCTGACAAAACAGACGGTTCATTCTTTAAGTTGTAATATGACAAGAACTAATGACAGTCTGAAGATTATGGATCGAGAAGATTCAAGTTAGTTGAGAGAGAGAGAAAAGAAAGGAACGAAAAGCAAGAGACAGGGAAAAGAAAACAGAGAGTGAGAGGAAGAGAAACAGATAACAAGAGAAAGAAACCAGGAATAAAGTTTTTTAAAAAAAAAAAAACAGGTCTGGTTAGTCACTCAATAGAACCCGATACGTGACCAATGTCTTTTGGCAAGCATACCGTGTTGGGGGTAATCAATTAAAAATTGGAAAAACGGGTGATCAATGAATAATTTACTCTTGCCTTTTGCTAGGCAGTGATCACTAAAATTAAAAATCTGAATTTTCAAAAATGCTTCAAGAATGCTGCCAGACACAAACTAAGGGACCGATTTAGCATAAACTTACATTGCAAATTGAACCCCCCCCCCCAAAAAAAAAACAGGGGGGGGGGGCAGGTTAAAAAAACCCAAAAATATTTTTTTTTTTTAGATATAATAAGGAGTAAAATTAGTAATTTTCAGCCCTCCAGCTCCATTGGTGCAGTCTGTATGCTTGATACTTGCATAGCCAGACCAGCTTGAGAACTGAAGAAACCTATGGAGTTTTGGTTGAAGGTTTCTCATAGTTTACTCTGAAAGAAAGAGATAGGGCTAGAGATCAAATGAGAGAGAGAGAGAGAGAGAGAGAGCAAATGAGAGAGAGAGCAAATGAGAGAGAGAGAAAGCAAATGAGAGAGAGAGAGAGAGCAAATGAGAGAGAGAGAGAGAGAGCAAATGAGAGAGAGAGTGCGAGCAAATGAGAGAGAGAGTGCGAGCAAATGAGAGAGAGAGAGCAAATGAGAGAGAGCGAGAGCAAATGAGAGAGAGAGTGCGAGCAAATGAGAGAGTGCGAGCAAATGAGAGAGTGCGAGCAAATGAGAGAGTGCGAGCAAATGAGAGAGTGCGAGCAAATGAGAGAGTGCGAGCAAATGAGAGAGTGAGAGCAAATGAGAGAGAGAGAGAGCAAATGAGAGAGAGAGAGAGCAAATGAGAGAGAGAGAGCAAATGAGAGAAAGAGAGAGCAAATGAGAGAGAGCGAGAGCAAATGAGAGAGAGCGAGAGCAAATGAGAGAGAGAGAGAGCAAATGAGAGAGTGCGAGCAAATGAGAGAGTGCGAGCAAATGAGAGAAAGAGAGAGCAAATGAGAGAGTGCGAGCAAATGAGAGAGAGAGAGCAAATGAGAGAAAGAGAGAGCAAATGAGAGAGCGAGAGCAAATGAGAGAGAGAGAGCAAATGAGAGAGAGAGAGCAAATGAGAGAGAGAGAGAGAGAGCAAATGGAATTTGGTTGTAAGAAGTCCCAGTGGGAATTCCATGATCTACTTACAAGCAACACAATGTCTAAAAGGTCAAGCTGAAAAGGGATGTTCATGACTGGTGGGAAAGTTGACACAATCTGCTGAAAATCACTCAAAAATGATTGGTAATCAACAAACCAGCAGCACACTCAAATGCCACTCTCAAACTACAGCAGTCTCCCCTAACCGCAGGGAGGGACGGGGGATATGTTCCAAGTCACCAAGCGGATGCCGAAATGACGGATAGTACCAAACCCTACATATACTATATTTTCTCCTACACATATCTATGAAGTTTAATTTATAAATTAGACACAATAAGAGATTACCAAAAAAAGTAAAATAGAACAATTATAACAATATAGTGTAGTAAAAGTTATGTGACGGGCAGAAGATTTATTCTTATTGTAGATCTTAGCAACCTCAGCAGACAATTTTTTTTCTTTCCTTATTAAGTCAAGAACTTTCACCTTATCGCTTAAAGGAAGCAATTTATGGCTTCTCTTTAGCATATCTAAATTACCAGCATCACTACTCTTGTGCTCAGGGACCATTATTAAGTAAAACCTATGAATTACTTATTTCTGGGTTGACAGCAGGCAACTGAATATAAGGGGGGACCACTTGCCTCAACCCCAACCACCAAATACAACAAATTGTGTAACATTCGCTGATTCATTTCCATCCTGGAATAGAATGAACCAGATTTGGAATGATTCCCTTCTCCAGTTGCTGTCAGAACAAAGGAATTCAATTAACCCTCTCATTCCTGAGAATTTTTGTTACCCAAAGAACAAGTGCATTCATTACTTGATGTAATTAGTATGTTTCTAACACTTATTAACAAGCGTGAACGCTGCCGGATACAAAATAAGTGACCAATTTAGCATAAACTTACATTTTAAATTGAATCCCCACTAAAAATCTGGGGGTAGGGGTCCAAAAAAGGAAAAGAAATTAGACATAATAAGGAGTAAATGTATAAGTTTTCAGCCCTCTAGCTCCATTGGTGCAGCCTGTAAGCATGCTACATACATAGTCAGCCAGACTCGCATGAAAACTGAAGAAACCTATGTTTTGGTTGACAGTTTCTAACAGTCATTTTTAAGTTAAAATAATGATGTGTCAGGATGATCTCAGGTTACAATGCAATTTAAAATCAACCATCTTCTCTTTTGATTTAAAACAAACAGAATAATTCATTCATTTTTACAATTTGTAAAACGTAAAGTATCCAATAAATGTATAATTCTAGCTATGACATACAGGTGTGAAACATGGACTCTAATAAAATCATTTGAAAACAAACTCAAAATCACACAGGATCAATGGAAAGAGCGATGTTAGGAATAACTCTAAGATATATGTATTAATGAAGCAGATGTGTAATTTTGCATTGAATAATACAGAAAAAAGGATAAACGAAATAATAATTGTTTTGCTCAATTTTGAGATTGATGTTTTGATGTTTGTGTGCTTTAGATCCAGGTCATAGCCCCCCCTCACACACATACATACATACAAAAAAAGGGAAGGAATAAATGAAAATAGATGTAAACACGCCCAAACAAGGGTATAGTTGTTCAAATGCAGATCAGGAATGCTGTGCTCATTGCTTTTGAAACACCCAAGTTGTCTTACTTCAAAAGTGAGAAAAAGACAGTCAGCGTAAGGCAAACATTATAAGTCAGTAGTTAAAGTCAATGTTAAACTGATAAGAAAAAAAAAGAAAGCATCCCGTCTTTTAAGAGACAACTCCCAATGGAGTATGGAGGCCGGTGACGAAGTCCCAGTTTCTGTTGCATGCATCAGCTTAGTGATCTGGCAAGTCTTGTTAAGACCTGGACTTTATTCTTACAAGTTTTTATAACCACCCCCTTGGCAGGGTGTTAAACTAATCAATTGAGTTGTGAACAAAACCGGTGGAGAGTTCAACCTTCTGCCAGGAAGTTCTGAAAAACATTGCTCGGGTTTCGTCCCATGACCATATTCCAGCAAGCTCAGGATTCGTCCTGAGATCAAAGTTCAGCATGCCCAGGATTCGTCCTGTGACTATGTCGAGCCTGCCCTAATGTCCTTGTGACATTAGTTACAAGGACTAGAGAGATTGTTAGAACTGCCAACATGTACACATGTGGGACCCACACTAAAAATGACCGTGTGTCAAATCTGCCCTCGTCCAGTGAGCTCAGGATTTGTCCTGAGATCAAAGTTCAGCATGCCCAGGATTTGTTTTGTGACTATGTCGAGCCTACCATAATTTCCTTGTGACATAAGGGAGATTTTTAGAACTGCCTGCACATACGCGTGCAGGACCCCACACTAAAAATGACCGTGTGTCAAATCTGCCCTCGTGGGGAGACAAATAAACAAAAAACTGAAGCAATCATACATTTACAAAATGGCTTTTGTTTAAGTAGCAACTGTGTAGCATATCTTATCTTAAGATATTTTGTAACAAATACTTTTATAGTCAAAATCAAAAGGACAATAATGAAATTGTAAAGATTTGGAATCTATAAACCTGCCTTTGAAATCTATTTTCCAAACAAACAAAAAATGTTTAGTATTAATGCATCATTACAGATAAGAAACCTTGGTTCAAAAATGTTCGTTACCGGGCATTGGGTTTCAACGCCACTAGTAATACGATGCATATCAAACAATGTTCAGGTTGACATGGTCTATTAAACATAGTAGAACATAAAAGATAATTGTGAACAGGATGGAAAAAGAGTTTTGAGAAGTCAAGCAAATTCTAATTAAATATCTGATACACAAGTGAATAAGCAATAATAATGGAACGAAGATTGCTATTAGATGATCTTAAACTGAAATGAAGGCAAACATTGCATGTGGCAACTTGTTGACAAAAGGTTATTCAACATTTACTAGCAACCTGGTTGAAGGTAGACAAGAGTGTGTTTGAAAAGAAACCAAGTAGTCTTTAGTTAAACCAGCGGTTCCCAACCTTTTCTAGTCATCGCACACTTTTGTCATAAGATTACTAGAATTCCTCCAACTTCCATTTATTAAGTTGCAACAAAGAATAATTTCAAATAACTTTATTTTATGTATAATTA
The DNA here is from genome assembly GCA_006491835.1 of Architeuthis dux. NCBI lineage: Eukaryota > Metazoa > Mollusca > Cephalopoda > Oegopsida > Architeuthidae > Architeuthis > Architeuthis dux. Next base: position 1,408,792 of record VCCN01002867.1, read on the forward strand.
GACAGCTTCATACTAAGAATTAGTTTAATTTTATAATTGTACAGCTGCTGCTGTGTATTTGTTACTCAAAGAAAGCAAGAGAATATAATTAGAACACATCATTTGAAATTCCAATTTATTAGAAAAAAAAATTAAGAATTCTGCTATCGTAACTGATATACACATCAATGTGAACTCTGTTCTTGTTTTTTTTTTTGCTACTAGTTCTTCAATTTGTGGGTCTATTAGTGAGAGAGCACATCTTAAATCATTCTCAACTTGGAGCTTATTTCAAGCCTTTGACTTGATAGATAGAAGTGCAGAAAGCCCTATCTCTAGACTGGACTTTTATTTTTACCTAATAGCCTTATTCCCACCCGTGGACTGTTGTTAACTCAGACATTTCATGTGGTATTTGTCAGTTAGAACTAATCTTTAACTTGAAATTGATAAAATAAAGTCCTAATGAAAAGCAAATATATTTTAAAATGAAACATCTTTTCAAAGAAAGTTATCAACTTGGTATCAAATAACATAACAAATGTGATCTGAAAACTTTCATTTCTGTAAAATATTTTTTTAACTCTTAAATTCATATAAGAAAATTTGTTAATACCAAGAGAAATAACTACTGATTAAAGTTACCCCCCCTTCCACCAAATAAATAAAATTCTATTCATTCCATCAAGAGTTCAACTATTACTTAGGAGCGGTATCAAGTGGTTGATGATATTAAGAGTTAAACATCACTTGAAAAGCTCAGGTTTAATAGGATGTTTATTTCAAATGTTAACTTCACTTAAAAATGTTGGCCTATTTATTTTATATTTGGATTCTGTTTTCTAAAACATTTCTACTGTAAGTTTTTAATGGTCTTGAAAAGTTAAAGAAAGATGACATTCTTTCTAATATTCTGATCAAAATATTCTTTGATCATTTAGTTTAATGCTTATCATTAGGATTAATACATTTTTCTATAGAAAACATAGTTGCTATTGTACTACTAGCAAAACTACAAAAAAAAATGATCAGATACCCAAGATATAAATATATCATTAAACTATGTTTTATGGGAGCCGGCAGATTCAGGAAACAATGTTTTCAAAGACAAACATCTCTGTTTCTAAACATGAAAAATATAATTTGTAGATTGAAAAATTTTCCATTCATTTTTTTTACGAAAAATGGTATAAATATTTCTTACAATAAAAATAATTCTTATACAAATTTTTAACTTTTTTTTTTCATCACGTATCACTTTTTCATCAAAAGTTTGATAGAGTACATAAATAGCTGAAAACGGCACAGGCCCTCTGCCGAACGTTTGCTAAGTCTTTAATATATTTTTGTTCCAGTAAATTCGTTTTTAATTCTTAACCCTTTTGTAATTTTAAAGATCTCGGTAAATATGTATGTCGGTGAATTGTAAATCGATGAATTTTACATCTTGATAAATGTCAGTAATTTGCTGTTGGTGAATATGCCGCAACCAATGTTTTATATCCATCTTGTTTTTTACTTTCAGTTTTGCTAATTTAGTCATCTATATTACCATTATTATTTACCTCAGTCTTTACTATTATTTTATAGCAAGTATTTGATTGAAGACACTAAAGTTCATAGCATCTGATTGACAGATTAAGAAGTTTGGGTACTCCTATTTTTATCAGTGCAACAAATTTCACTAAACTCTTAAAATTCCATTGCTCTAATATGGGCCTAGCAGTACCAGATGTACATTTATTTTAAACTGGCAGTTTAGTAAACAAAGTCAGCAGACAAAATGCATAATAAAGGATACCACACTAAAAGAGTTGGCCAAAGTAAGTTTATAATCCTTAAAAAGCCAACAGAACTTAGGACAATGTTCCTGTCTCTTTATGCTTTAAAGTGAATAACAACAAAAAATTGAATCTTCTTTGTAACAACGTATGCTTTGACACTGCTCAACAGGAGCTTAATTCACTGCTACACTTGAAAACCAGAACCAGTAGAATCTAAATTGGCAGCATTCAGAATTTCAAGAAGGGAAATAATATCTCTATTTTCTCCAAGTGGTGGCAGATCACTGATTACTAAATAAATTCGTTCTTGGGAAACTTATCAGATTGTAAACAGGCAATACAATTTCTTGAGTCTTTAAAAAACAAAAACAATTGTTCAGTTCAAGTATAATTTAAAACAAGCCTGGCTGCTGCAGGGTCAAAATCTACTCCTACTTCTATTCCGACTGAAGATGATTACTGCAACTTATGTATTGTATATATAATAAATAAATTTGTAGATATATAGGAATTGTCAGTTTAGCTCAGTTGGCAAGAGAGCTACCTAGCAATCACTTGGTTGTGATTTCAAATCACGGTCAATTTTATATATCAGTTTGGTTTAATGTGATAGATCAGTGGTTCCCAGCTGTTTCAAGTCATTCCCCACTTTTGTCAATAATATTACTAGTATTCACCCCTTCCATTTATTAAATTGCAACAAAAAATAATTTCAAATAACTTTATTTTACGTATAATTAGACAGTTTCATACTAAGAATTAGTTTAATTTTATAATTGTACAGCTGCTGCTGTGTATTTGTTACTCAAAGAAAGCAAGTGAAAATAATTAGAACAAATCATTTGAAATTCCAATTTATTAGAAAAAAAAATAAGAATTCTACTATTGTAACTGATATACACATCAATGTGATCTCTGTTCTTGTTTGTTTGCTACTAGTGGGTCTATTAGTGAGAGAGCACATCTCAAATCATTCTCAACTTAGAGCTTATTTTGAGCGTTCGACTTGATAGATTTATTCCCCTAAATTTGGTGAGGATTGTTCTTGTTACGAGGGGGGGGGGAATAAAGTTAACTAACTTGGACTGGATTTGGACAAAAATATAGAGAATGTTAGTTTGCACAAAATGTTGAGTTGTGTTAAGTATACAGTGTAAAACTCTTTCAACAATGTTGCACACAACGTTACCAATTCTAAGTTTGTTGTAAAGACTGCTAGAACAATCTTTCATCTAATGTTGAATTCACTAAGGCAAGGAGAAGAAAAGAAAAGGAAGATTTCCAATAAAGGCAATTTATAATCATTGTCATCTTTATAAAGAACCACAGTTTTGTGAATCGGTGAAGAGGAATAATAATGAAAAGAATAGACAGGTGAAAGAACAGAGGAAAACAGAAACGCCTCATTAGGAATGAGTCTACATTTATTTGTATTGTATTGTATTGTCGGATCAAGTTTACATCAGGCACCCTGAAAATTGTCG
>VCCN01002867.1:1423919-1434341 GCA_006491835.1 Architeuthis dux
TATAAATATTATATTATTGATCTTACAAAAAGAAAAAATCTGAAAAATGGCTCAGAAAACTTAGCCAGGATTTTCGCTCTCAGCTGGAACCAATCATTTTACCAAAATAATCAGTGAAAGAACTATAAACCAGCCATATTTGGCAAAACTTAATTCACCGCTAAATAAAACAATCCAGACCAAACAGTTCTCTTTGTTAGCCTGATTATACTGACTATATTCAAATCCAAAGAATTTAAATACATTTTAAAATTAAAAAGTGGAGTTAAAGATTAAACAACATCACAGCTGGCTAATTGAGTAATAATATCACAATTGCCAGCTGATTTCCATTTTGTGAAAAAGGAATTGCAGTCATTTTTGATTGATTGATTTGTTTAGCAGCATATCAACCCTTGATGGGTCATTTAATGCTGAAATCAGTTTAAAATTTTTAAAAATAGAGTCTTGCGACTTTGGTGAAAGGTTATATTTGTTTTTAACTAGAGACTTTGGTAAAAGGGTATTTAAAAAAAAAGATTTTTTTAAATAGAGTCTTGCGACTTTGGTGAAAGAACAGGTGGCCCCTGTTTTGTTTTTGTTTTTTTTTTTTGGGGGGGGGGTGTTACACCTCTGTAGGGTATGCAACAGGGCTGGTCATTTTTGAAAATCAATTCTTCTATATGTGCATTAAGAACAAAAAGTGCCAATTGTTTTAAAAACTAAATTTATTTTGTCATTTCAGCTAGTTGACAAAGTAGTATCTACTTTGTCAACTGGCTGAAATGACAAAATAAATTTAGTTTTTAAAACAATTGCCACTTCTTTATACATCTGTATACTACAGAAAATAGTGCCTACAGTATTATTTATCGATTCGATTATTCATCTAACTAAACCATTTCTCTGTTATTGCAAATCAAAAAACAAAAGAATATACAAGCAATAAGAAAGGTTGCATGTTCAAAGCTTTTGAATGAAAACTCACATGGCCCAGCTAAATCCCAAAATGTACCTGCTTTTGAAGATTTAGTTAGTTCTACAATAAAAATAAATTAACCCTTTATAGGGCACCCCTAAAAATATTTTAGATATCAAAACAACCTTTTTGTATGTTAAACTAGACCTAATTACAAGATGTTTTCTGAAATTTTTTTGTTTATAGGGGCAAAACCCCCTCTAATGAAATGATCATATATGGTACCTCGCCCAAAAAGTGACCAAAAATGGAAAATATAAAAAAATTAAAAATTAAAGTATAAAGTTAAATAAGACATAGAATTAAAGAATAACATTCAATATATTGAATAGTTACAAAAAATTTGATATTGACAAAAGAAATAACACCTCCGGGTTGATTTTAAAATGTTATTGTGCGGTCCAAGAACAGGCTAACTTAATGGGTTGTGGTATGCCTCATAACAGTTTCTGTCTTTGTTTAAGCTCAAGTGTACTTTGCAAAACTTGCAGACCACATTGGTGCGGATTATGTTATCCTTGTGGCTACAATATTTGTATGTAGCTGACAGGTCCTCATATATAATGATATGCAAGTGATTACTACTGCAACTGATATAGGCATCAATAGATCATAAGAAAGAAAAGCTGTCATAGTTCAGAATATTTGTAGAGTTGATAAATAACTCATATTCAGTGCCCAGTCACATGAAAACAAGAAAAAAATATTATTTGCAAAACACAAATGCTTGTTCCTAATTGTCTCATGCCCCAAGCCGCATTTATTTCATCTAGAATTATATTCAAGGTAATAAATGATAATTACTGTTGGTAGAATTTCTAAATTGTACATTCCCAAAGCTCAACAAAAAATTTGCCAAATGTTTTCAACAGTCAAAGATTTTGTCTTTCTGGCTGAATAAACCAACAAATGATTGATTTAACTATAATTTGTTCATTTTTATTAGATGAAGTATTATAAATCATTATTTTTAATCTTATGACTACCTTTTACCTCCATCTCAATTTATTTGTTGCTTGCAATAAAAAGCAACTAATAAATTAAGATAAAAGGTAAAGAAAATAATAATTTTTTTAAAAAGTAGTCAAAATAATATTTTTTTTAAAAAGTAGTTAAAATAATTTTTTTTAAAAGTAGTCAAAATAATAATTTTTCAAAAAAAAGTAGTCAGAGTAATAATTTTTCAAAAATAAGTAGTCAAAATAATAATTTTTTAAAAAAGTAGTCAAAATAATAATTTTTAAAAAAGTAATCATACAATTAAAAATAATGATTTATAATTTGTGTATTGAAGGCTCTTGAATTATAATTGAAAGTTTGTTTAATCAGCCTTGTTGTAGTGATTAAATTTAAGCTTCTTTTCTGTATTCTCTGAATGTGATATGACAGGCACCCATATTTGCACATTTTCTGACATCAACATCTATAATGGGAATGTAGCTCGAATCATCATTTTCTTTTGGTAAGACATATAATAATATAAATAAATACCATAAATAGGACAGACTTAAGAATATATTTGTGATATATGTTCCACTTCAAAATAACACTTAGTGAGATTACAAGTTCCAGTAATGAGAATATCAACAAAGTAGTTCACTGATTAATGGTCTGAAGTTAAGTTCAATATCTAAAGTTAAGTAAGAAGAGATAAGTTTGTCCCATGTCTAGAGTCCATTGTGATACTATGATGAACTGGTTTGTCAAGGTCTAACATATTGTCCTACATAGCATTTCAGTGGACAAAGAGTTAGTTGGCCGTATCCATCTCCGTTCTATCATGCAGCAAGTAATACTGGGTACCAATAGCAAAGAATCCCTGACCCGAGTAAGAACTGGACAGATAACTATGGGAAAGTGGTTTGCTCATTTAATCACAAGTAGTTTGCCAATTCTGGTTTTTTTTTAGTTGATACATACTAAATACGCCATCCCAGATTTTTTTATAATGAAATAAATATCTATAGACCTAGCATAATTTGTGTCAAATTGTTTTATTTCGTATTGCAAATCTTTAGTATGCAAGTCTATCCATGTCATTTTATCACAGGCGGCACTAGGTCTGACTGCACCCCCCCACCCCCTGCAAATTTTGAAAAGATTTTTTTAACATTATTTTTTAGATTTGTCAACATTCCTCAAATATATTGCGCTCCCAGGGCTCTGGCACGCCATCCCGCAGTTGTGGGGTCTGCAGGTTCCAAACGCTGCCTCTGATTTTAAACAAACTTGAGGACTAAACTTAGGATTATATTCACACCTATATACTAATAAAGATAACTGACCAAAGTTGATAATGTAAAGCAAACCTTTAGCATGAAAACCAGGGCTGTGGAGTCGGAGGAATTTTGAGTTACTGGAATCGGAGTCAGAAAAATTTTACTGACTGGAGTTGGAGTCAGTAAAAATATACTGACTGACTCCAACTCTGAGTAAATGTAAATTGTAACATTACTACTTGAAAACCCACCCAACAGGTTGGTTTTCGAGCTACTTCCTGTGGAAGGTCTGCCTGTATATAAATAAACCATCTGCAAAACCTTAAAAAATAAACTGTTCAAAACTGACAAATTTACTGAAATCACAAAAAATTACTTGCAAATTGTTTCTTCTATTTTTGGTTATCCGGATGTATTAAAGGTTTAAGAAAATATATTTTTTATTAAAAAGTATAATTAAATAACATAGCTGGAAATGAAAAATCTAGCCAATTTTAACCATTTTAAAGCCAGAGGAGTCGGAGGTACCAGAAATTAGGGAGTCGGAGTCAGAGGTACCCTGAAAGTCGAAGACGGATGTTTTGTGTCCGACTCCACAGCCCTGATAAAAAACAAACAGGGCTTGAGTTTTTAGTCATAAAGAATATCTATCTAGAAAAAGGCAATAATAAGCCTTACTACAATATGTCTAAAATCAGCATAAAGACATTACTAGGTTGTAAAATACCCAATATGCAATGTGATGGATGCCCGTCTTGTTCCTGGTCACTGCTGAGCAAGTCGAAACAGCTGTTTTTCTTTCTTTCGCATGGTATTTGCTCATAGGATTCATCCAGATAAAACAAAATGTTTACTTTAATATTGCATATTGACAGACACAATCAAGTTGACCAAGCAGACTAATAATGAATGCATTCCATACAAAGAGAAAATTAAACTGAAAGAAAGAAGTTAAAGAGTTTATTTCATCTAATCTTAATAACAAAAATAATGTCAGTTAATTTTTCTTTATAACCACCATAAGAAGTCTTATTGTTTTTCATAGCAATCCTGAAAAAATACTACAGAGCTTAAATCCCTATCATTAATTGAAAGAGATGGAAGCTATACTACAATTCAAGTTATGACAAGTACCTTTCTCTTCCATCTTCTGCAAGCTGATACATGATTATTGATGTCTTTCTTGTTCACGTGCGTTCGATCTCTTACTAAAGGAACCTGCCACCATACTGAAGGAATTTTATTTTGACATATTAAACATTAACAATACTACTATATTCATATTAAACTGAGGTGAAATAAGGTAACTGTAGGACTGAGACTAATTGTTGCAGTTTAGGGAGACAATAACAAGTGTTGTGTATCTTAAGCAGGTATTTCAGGCAACTGGAAATCTTTTGCTACCCACTGTCCTTCATCCCAAAAGGCAACTGAAATAGTTGTTTAAATGAACTGGGCTCAGATGATTGAACATGAAAATGCTTTGAAGTTGCTCACGCAAGTGAGAAACGATTTTCCTCAGTAATTTAGCAAGGCAATAATTTCATTTAGGTGAACAGTTAAAACTTGCTCGACAACAAAAACCAGTGAACTGGGATTGCTTGGAAATTACTGAGATTTTTGCTTTACTGTTATTTTTCTTACTCATATTAGATACACAAATTTAAGTTGAATTGAAATCAGATTTTGAAAATAAGATTTGACTAACAAGCTACTACCCAGCGTTGCTGATTTAGCGCGTTTTGTGCTAGATTCAGCGTGTTTCTTGTTTTGCAGAGAGAAAAAGCGTTAAATTAGCATGTTTGCGTTTAAACATTTTGGCTATTTTTTACCATTTTCAATGTCTTTTTGGTGGGTCTTTAAAAAAAAAAACTAGTGCTTTTTGGCAGTCAAACTAGGCGTGGAAATATTTTTTGAGTTGGCAACACTGCTACTACCCCTGGCAAAAATTCACCCAGATCTTTTACTTTGCAGCAAATAAACAAATCACAGATATGACACAAAACAATTTTTGTTTAATAGCTGAACATCTTGGCTTCATGTAATACACCTCAAACAAATGAGAATAAAATATTTAAATTATTGGCATACTTTTTTAGATTATGGAATCATCAAAAAAAAAAGATCCCGATTAGTACTTTGTTGCCTCTCCTTAGGCTTCGACCCGTATTCTTTGAGGCATTTCACTAATGAAAAACAATATTCACCATCAAGCTGGTTCCAACTTTATCTAATAGCGGTTGACAGATCAGCTTTGTAGGATGGAGCCGTGCCATGTCAAATTTCCATCATACATTTTCAATTGGATTGAGATCCGGATTGTTTGTTGGCCAACATTGAGTTGATATGCCTTTCCTCGAAGAAAAGCTTTAACACTCTTTGCTCTGTGGCAAGATGCATCATCATCCTGAAAAATGACTTCATCATCACCAAACCTATTTCCTATCGGTGGGATGAGAAAAATGACCAAGATTTCAATGTGCACCAAAGCATTGACTATTGTGGTAATGATTTTCATATCCACTGGATACCTGACACGCAACCCCATATCATAAATGAGTTGGGAAATTTGCTTGTTTTCTTCAGAAAGTCATGTTTCACTGGGATGGCACCAGACTAAAGATGCAACATCATTGCCTTGGCCAATGCTGATTCATGATTTATCACTGAATATCACTTTCATCCAATCATCCACACTCCATGATTGCTTCTCTTTATCCCATTGTAACCTTGTTTTCTTTTGTTTAGGTGTTAGTGCTGGTTTTCGTTTGGCTTTTCTATATGTAAATTGCATTCAGCCGATTTCTTACAGTTCTGACACAAAGACTGACTCCTGTTTCTGCCCATTTGTTTTTCATTTGGTTTGTTGTGCATTTTCTATTTTCAAGGCATATTTCTAGAGTTTTCTATCTTGATGCCTTGACGTCTTCTGGTGTCTACCTGTATGTTTTCCTTTATAAGCTTGCACCAAATTTTAGACACAGCTGACTGGGAACAACCAACATCTTTTGCAACACTCCATATTGGATTTCCTCCTTTCCATTATTTCAATTGAGAGCTTTCTTGTTGAAGCCATATTTTCTTTCAATTAGCCCAGCCCAACAATAAGTCCAATAGCTTGTTTGCAAGTACTTTCTTTTAACTATAGACTAATTTGCATATTTAGATTTGAGCTGGTATTTGTTTTAGAAACGCAAATTACAAGATGATTCCATAATTATTTTTCCTCCGCACTGAGTGATTCCATAATTCTTTCCTCTATTTGATCTGGAAAAAAATATGCCAATAATTTAAATAGTTTAATCTAATTTTTTTTTTAGATATATTTCATGATGCTCCCAAAAATTGTTTTGTGTCTTATCTGTAATTTGTTTATTTGCTGTGAAGTAAAAAAGCTGGGTGAACATCCTCTAATTTTCCCCAGGGGTTGGATATAATAGAAGCCTTCCTGATAAGCAAAGCTAAAGGTGAAAAGGCTTATTATCTGGATGATTATGAGGAAAACAAAACAAAAAACAAGCATTTTTTTAACAATAGGTCTAAAAACAGGTCTGGACAGTCACTTAATTATAGAAACCGTCATGTGACCAACGTTTTTTGGCAGCATGCCACGTTGGGGGCGATCAATTAAAAAATCGGAAAATGGGGTGATCAATGAATAAGTTATTTCTCTTGCCTTTTGTTGGGCAGTGATCACTAAAAAAAGTTAGAATTTTCAACAACAAAAAAACAAGTGTGGATTGCTGGCAGACACAAACTGAGGGGTCAATTTAACATAAATTTACATTGCAAATTGACCTCCTCTAAAAAAAACAAAAAAAAAACAACCCCCATTTTTTGTAGACATAAGGAGTAAATGTTGAAATTTTCAGCCCTCTAGCTCCATTGGTGTGGCCTGTACATGTGATACATACATACATAGATAACCAGCCAGATCAACTTAAAAACTGAAGAAACCTACGTTGACAGTTTTGGTTGATAGTTTTTAATGTAATAAAACTGGAAAACTTAAAAAATTTATCAGAAGTGAAATGCAGATCGATGCTCAAGGGGCAATGTAATTATGTTCTATTACTTATAACAAATCATCATCAGCCGTCATGTGTCCACTGCTGGACAAAGGCCTTTCCCATCTCTTTCCATGACGACCTAGATTGTGCTAAGCTCTGCCACGTCTTACCAGCAAACTTTTCTATCTCGTCCCTCCATCTTGTATCTGGTCTTTTCCTACAGCGTTTACTGTCCCATGGGCACCAATCGGTTAGTCTTTTTCCCCCATCTATTATCATCTCTTCTTGCTAGGTGACCAGCTCATCTCCATTTTTGCTGCTTAATTATTTGTATAATATCCTTCACTCTGTCCTCCCTCTGATCCATGTTGATCTTTTTCTATCTCTTAGAGTTATTCCTAGCATTGCTCTTTCCATGGCTGTCTGTGCGATACTAAGTTGGTTTTCAGTTTGTTTTGTTAATTTCTATGTTTCACATCTGTAAGTGATGGCTGGTATTATGCAACCGTTGTATACTTTACGCTTTAAGCACATTGGCAAGGTGCTCTTCAAAATGTCTCTATTCATACTGAATGCTTTTCAACCTATCGTTATGCATCATTTTATTTTGCTCTTGTGGTCTTTCTCTAACTTTATTATCTGTCCTAGGTAGATGTATTCATCAACCTCTTCTAGAGCCTCTCCTATCTTTATGATCTTTTTGGGGACATTATCATTGAACATTACTTTTGTCTTTGTTCATTTCATCTTTAAGCCTACTTTTTTACTTTCTCTATTTAGATCAGTCAACATGTTTTGTAATTCTTTGGATGCTTCTGACGTCATGGAAATTCCATTGGCGAATTGTTCTATTACTTAAAAATTGTCCTTACTCTCCAAAGGAAAATGCAGCCACCTCCCAAGGGTGATGATGTTAATTCATTATTATTTGGTCACTTTAGGTGAAGGTCACTTTGCAGTGTCACTTTCCCATCCACCTTGAACAAAAGGATAGATAGTAACATAATAGTTACGGATAATAGTTATAGAAAATGATTAGTAAAACAATGGACTAATATATTGTTTATTTTGTTGTTGAGTACAGGGCTGCAACCAATCTACTGAAGTTTCACTAGCAAGTAGGTTTTTACGAGTTGCTAGGCCCACGTCCATCCTGTAAAGTTGTTGAATATTAGTGCCTTTGTTGCTTGTTATTTGTTTGTTCCTTTCTGTTTTTAGCTGTGTTTAGTTTGAACACGTTTGGTTCATAACTGTATTTAGCAGTGCTTAGGAAAGAAGCAGAGAGACAGAACAAAGACATGTGTTTACAGGGCAATTGCCTGTGAAGAAGAGAGTCTTCCCCGTTCTCACCTCTTGGGACTGGAAACAGAATGGGGGGGTGCTGGGAGCTTGTTTCGGCATGTTTATTTATTATTAAGTGTAAACATTAATACATACATATATAGACATTACAAACATCAACATAGGTTTCTTCAGTTTTCAAGTTGGTCTGGCTATATGTATGTATGGCACGTAAACATTAATACATACATGTATAAACGTTATACAACCCGCTTCCTTTACCCAGGCTTGGGACCAGCTATGGAAACTGCCAAGCTGTAGGTTTTTTTTCTGTCAAAGTAACCTTCTCTTAGATCGACAGCCAGACTTATAGGTAATTATCCCTATTTTTTATGTCAGGGTTCATTGCTTGTTGATTTCTAGAACAGAGGTATGATTTCTCTCTAGTAATACATTTATAGCAAAATGATCAGTGTCATTTTTAATAACAAAAACTACAAATTTTCACTAAGATGAAAAATTATACTATTTTAACCTTCACATAGAGAGATAGATAGAATACATTTGTTTTTATCTAAATTAAATAAAGAACCTTCTGAAAACTCTTGAATAACTAAGAAAAAGAATTAAGATAAATAATTCACATAAATTAGTGTAACAAATTGATCATAAAATTGAACAAAAAATGCTTCAACTATAAAAAGCACATTGAATGAAAAGACATTCCAACCACAGGGCAAGTATTATCAATAAATGTTTATTTCCTGTTTCATTCTCTCTCTCTCTCACATAAATATATACATATATTATTGCACATATAATATATATATTCCAAGTCAAACCACACACACTCCCTTAAAGAAAACATGTTTTGGCTTCTCAACATGAGAGAAAAAGTTTCCCAGCATATTTATTTATAAATTAAAATAGATCTAAAGGGACTCGAACCAACACACTTCTTTCAGGGCAATGGAGCAAAATTATAATCCCATGAATTAAACATATAATGCAAGAATATTCACATCTCATATTCAGTAAGAAAACTGTGTCATAACAATTTGTTTTAAAATACAAAGAAAAAAGTAGCTAACATACTAATTCTACAAAGATTTGTGTTTGTTTAAATGCATTAGTCATATATTTGAACACATATATACGTTTTTATTAAAATAGTCCCCCTCTGGCAATGAGGGTGTGAGTTTGATTCTCACCGAAGGCTTATTCTTTATTTCCAATAGCGCTGTTCCAATAAGTTGTATAAAAACAACTAAAATTAGGATGATGGTAAAAACTAGTCAAATTTAATAAAAAGTGGTGTGTTACAATACTTCAATAATACAGATTGACATATATATGTGTTTGTATTATATGTATATTGACATATAAGCATGAACAAACATTTATATGCATATGAAAATAGAGATATAACTAAAGCAACTAACTAATTAGTTATTACACTTTCATTTATGTGTTGAACAAACGCTTAAGTACAAATGTATACAAGGATGTGCATGCATGTGTGTACATATGCTGATGTGTGGGAGATTGAGAGCAAGATAGAAAGTAGTCCTTTTAGTATTTAAGATAATTCATCACTAATAGAATAGAAAGCTTTGTTCTGAAGAACAATACAGCAGAGGAATTTACAACTGATTAATAAACATCAAGAAACAAATGTCAGCCCTGTCATGCTAAGTCTCATGGGACATGGCTATCATCGATCCACATTCAAACAGACTAACCACAAGGAACAGATTAGCTCATGACCTAACTTAAAACTAGCTCATCATACACATTTGAACAGTACATCAAATGCTCTTTACAAGCTGATCACATGAGAAATAACACTGACAATCTATCAAAGTATAACTTTCTCTCTCCATACATATATATATATATATTAAAAAAATACAATATGTTTATGGAGTCCTCATGACAAATTTGTTTCACACTT
>VCCN01002867.1:1435586-1448614 GCA_006491835.1 Architeuthis dux
GTGTGTGTGTGTGTACAAATATTTGCTGGACAAACCCAACTTTGTAAAAAGGCCCTATCCTCACCCCTGTGTGTGTGAGTGAGAATAGTAGGATAAATTTAAAAGAAAAATCTATTAGATAAATGGGATTATCTAATACAAGTAAATGATTATGCAAGTTTAGAATTTGAATTTTGGTTGTACATGATAATTGAGATCAAGCAATAAAAGTGAGAGAGTGGAAGACTGGTTTTGCAATGTTGCTATAAGTTTCCAATTATATATGAGTTAGTAAGGAATACTCTAATTATAAAGTGAGTGTATGCATCTATAATTGCACTAACATATAAACGCACACACAGTAAGCAACTCTTTAGAATATATTTTATTAATTTTCCAATATTAATTTGTCAATGATTCAGATGTCTTGCATCATTCATCATAAGGGTAAGTTGTATTAGCAGATGATTCATGTAGCATATAAAAAATATTACAGCACTGTTAATTAATAACAATTTTTTAGAGCATCACGTTTATTCTAATCTCAATGAATGCAAATGAACAACTTCTGTTCAGTCTGAATGCGTCTTTTTTTCCCAATTTATTTTGGTCAAACAAGATTTCCATTTCTAGATGTAGAGTATTGTAAAAACACCTGTTCTTTGGAGGTTAGATACAATGCTAGTGAATTATCTGCTTGCTTGTTAGAGTTTGGTAGCTGAGATGATAAGGACAATCATTTACTACTTATAGCTACTTGTGCGATGATAATTTGTTACAAGTGAAAGAAAACTGATCTCAAAAAGAGGGCATGTAAAACTCTGTATTTTAGAGGAGCAAGAGTTCTAGTGATAGTGCAGTGATTTGTGTACTGATCGTACAAACTATGAAGAGTGAGCTCACACCTGAATGCTCAAGAAATGTGGCCTTGTGCCAGTTAGTCGTGTCCAACAAATATTGACATTGGCGGCACATATTACCTACTACTGGATCATCATCAGCCTTTTAACGTCCATCATTAGATATAGACTTTCCCCAAGATTCACCAGACCTCTCGTTCGTCGGCTTCGCAGAGCCAATATTTTCTGCACTTGTCTAAATTATCACATCTTTTGCCACAATTTTGCTGATCTCTGGAGTTCCACGTTGTATAATGTGCTGTCTTGTAATCTCTCCATATGATAAGCCTGATCCTTTCTTGTGCATGTTGCATGGTTCTTAGTCTAAGAGACATTTTCTTGGTTAATTCTCCAGAGGAAACGGATACAATGAACTTGTAAATGCATTGTGCATCTCGTGTTTAACAGCTAACATTGCTGACAAGTCTTTAGAGAAGATCAAGGTAATCACTATTCAGCACTTTCATCAAAAGAATTTTTTTTCAGCAAGTATTTTGGAAAATTAGGGTTGTTAAGCATTAAAAAAAATAACTGAAACCTTGTTATTTTAGTTAAAAGAGAAAAAAAGACTGAAAGTCTGTAAAAGTTGAATGGGTTTAGCTATTAAGTTTGAACTCGAATGAATACACAATTGCTTCAACCTGAGTTATTTTTAATATTAAAAATATTACAAATAGAATACCCTAAATAAATGGGAGAGCAATTAATGTTTTTTATGAGCTTGTGCACTCCCTTTCATTGTAAACAAGAAAATCAAAAAAGGTGATGATGGCTACAAGTGACAAATAAATTCATAAGGCACGTAGTTTATAATTTTAAATTTTTCTCTTAATACCTTTCTGTATTGGTATTTTTCTTTCTTCCTGCTGTAATGTTTATATGATATTTTTTAAAAATTCAGATATGATTTTCAATATTCTTTTTGTCAGCTTTCCAATGGTGTATTCTCTCAGTTTATAACTGTTGTGGATATAAAGTTAGACAAAAACGTGAAGGCAAACTAGACCAATTTAGGGCCCAAATTGGAAAAAAAAACATTTTTTCTCTCTCCACAATGAATGTCTATGAAGTCTCCAGAGCACCATACTAAAAGTCCCAAGAAATCGTAGTTGAAATTCAAAATGGCGGCCATTTTACAAGATGGCCACCAATTTGATCTCACTAAGTTGTTTGTGGTCATGAAATCCAATGTTTGTACAAAGTTTTCTAGATGTTATATCATATCTCACAACAAATCTAGAACTAAGAGGAAATAGATAATACCCTGGAACATTAATTATTAGGAAACCTAGGTCATCTGACTTTTTAAAATCTTTTCAGAAAGGTGAGAATATGCAGCACTTAAAAAATTAGCAATAATGCAACACATTGCCACTAAGGCCTTGCAAATACATTGACATTAAAAGAGATAACAGCATTTCACAGTACAAATAAAAATTCAAATCATGTTAGAATTTTAATCATGACCCTTCTTGGATAATTTAGTCATAAATCATCTCTTTGGGATGTTAAGTGCTATGTAGCTTGGAACTCTACATACGTTCTTTATAACACTTAACAAATAATAAATTTAAGAAAATTCATGTCCCTTAATCAAACTACTGCTATTTAATAGGCCATTATCATCTTAAAAGCTAACAATTATTCTATGTTTGAAATTCTCATGCTACTGATCCAAAAATCTCAAAATTGTATTAGCTGACAATGTGACATGCTGCATAGTTTTACTTCATAAGGATTGGATAAATAATACTTTATTTTAGTGTGAAAAAATGTATACAATTTGTATATACAAGCACACATCATAACAATCATATTTACACAATGTCTAGGGTCTCAGACCTTTTGCGGTAGTGTAATAAACATCATAATTCTTCTTAAAATCATTTGCATCTATTGATAGCACTACACATTCCGGTAATCTATTCCAAAGTTCCACCACTCTATTACTAAAAAAGAATTTTCTGATATTCAATCTACTTCTACCGTATATGTGTGACTTCTCAGTCCCTTGTACCTCCTTCTAGTAAAAAAAATACATCAGGGTTTACTACTTCTAAACCATGCATAATCTTAAACATTTCTTTTAAGTCTTCCCAATTTCTCCTATTTTCTAACGATGTTAACCCTAACACTTTTTAGCCTATCCTCATAACTCATACTTTTTAATTCTGGTACTAACTTATTTGCTCATCTCTGGACTTTTTCTAAAAGATTTTTTATCTCTCTCCAAGTACAGTGACCAGGCCTGTGCACAGTACTTGAGGTGTGGATGGACATAAAATATTATTTATCCAATCGACTTATTTAATGGGAAGTATTGACGTATTAAATATTAATGTACTAAAAGACGCAAAAATATGTTTGTATACTTTAGTATATAATGACTGTTACTAAAATTGAAAACAGCATGAGAAGTTAGTTAAAACTTCAAAGATTTTAGAATTTAAGAAAGGATATGGAAGTTAGTTCTTTTCGAAATGCATTATAAAGAACAGATAAAGAAAGTTAGAAGAAAGCAAAAAAGAACTGTTGCCAATTTTGTAGCAACTGGACTGAAACAGTTCCTTTAAAAATTAGAAATGCAGGCGACAGAAAAGCTATAATAACAGCAGGAAAAAAAAGAAGGAATTATAGGTCATACGTTTGCACGCAAGTAGGCTGACTTAACGCAGTGGGGAGCAGGCAAGAAACAAACAAAGAATTCAGGAGGGGGAAAAGGCTAACATTTATTTCCAAACAAGAGGGATCCTGCCGCTGCTGATATTAGCAGAGTTTATTCCAAGTGGAGAAAAAAAAAAAATGAAGAAAAGGCAGAAGAAAAGAAAAAAAGACTTCAACTACCTGGGTTTCTTTTCCCTTTGTTTGCTGAGAAAAGAAAGAGAAGGGAGTTAAGAGTCAAGAAAGTGTGGCCAAATTTGTTATCCTAACAATGGCGACAACGCATCTCTAAGATATTCACTAAGCTAACAACTAGCAAACTAGCCTCCAAAACTAATATTTCCATAGCCTGCAATACAAGGCTAAGAGATTTAACCCTATTTTTACTTTATAATTAAAGCAGTTTTTCCCCAAAGAAAAATAGCCTAATATTACCAGCCTGTTATACCAGTCAATTTTTTTTGTTTTTTTTATACATTTGGTACATTGTAATGTAGTTATCTGAAAAGTTTGGAATTAAAAAATTAAACAGAAAAAGAATAAATCAATCTTTATTATTATTGGATGAAGTATTGCAACACACCACTTTTTATTAAATTTGACTAGTTTTTATCTTCATCCTAATTTTAGTTGTTTTTCATAGAAACAGTTGCCCGAATTAATAAGTTGTATAAAAACAACTAAAATTAGGATGACGGTAAAAACTAGTAAAAAGTACATGATAATCTTTTAGAAGGTCATTGGTACATTATATTACAAGGTAATTCTTGGGCTAAGTACATTCATCTTCAGATACTTAGTACTAGAATATTTGTATTTGAGAAATTTTCATAATTACAATTTACTATTATTTTTATTAAATTTGACTAGTTTTTACCAACATCCTAATTTTAGTTGTTTTTATACAACTTATTAATTCAGGCCACTGTTTCTATGGCAACGAATAACAGTGCAATTTGGATGAAGGTAAAAGCTAGTCAAATTTAATAAAAAGTGGTGTATTACAATACTTCATCCAATAATAATAAAGATTGATATACCTTTTACTAGTTCTAATCCAAACTTCCCTTCTTGATATGTGTGTTTGTATTACTTTGACTTTTTTATAATAGTTTTTGGTTTCCAAAAAATTATTAGAGTAAAATTAGGGCAAAGATCATTTCATTAGAAACTTAATGATTGAAATTTTAAAAAATAACAATATTAGAATACTAAAATCCAAAATTATTCTAAAGAAAGAAAACTGAAGAGAAGACCAACATCTACATGTGGACTTGGTATTGGGAATCCAAAATGAAATATTTGGAAAATTCTCGCAGTTAAATCTTTTCTGAAAAATGGTTTTCATAAGATTATTTCATATTAATCATTATCTGAAGACAGAAGCAAATTTCAACTTTATTGATGGCAAGGCACTGTCAATTTTTATGAGTTTTATTTGGACTTAATTTCATATAATTCATAGCACTAATGGGGAAATCCATCTAAAATCTCTAATCGGCAAACCACTTTCTTAAACTTATTAATAAGAAGCAATTTTCTTCAATAGCAATTTTCTATTTCTTATCCAAGATCAGGTCATCTGGCTGGTAGTAAATAAATAAAAGATACGCCATGACAAATGGAACAGCAGGATATTTTCCTTGAAAACAAAACTGAGGTTCTGTAATTCGAACGTGGTATCCACAATGCTCTAAGTAGGTACTTCAATGAGTTTTTACAAGAAGATCTTATACATCTGCTGCCTGTTTCCCCTTATAGGTATTGTTATTCTGAACATTTTGATACCTCATTTGTCTCTACTCCTATTAGTTCACTAATTATGATTATTTATTCATTTGCGGATTCGTGGCAAATTGAACACTTACAAAACATGGCCCTTTCAACACCTTATAAAACTGAAAAGCCATCATTTTTTTAATATGTAGACATTGTGCACTTGCTTAAATTTTATACAAAACTGAAGAACATTTATTTTTCTACTAGGTGATATTGGTTCCAAAGACATACATTGAAAGAGGAGGTGTCAGCAATCATTTATTTATAGACACCTTTTATTTCGACCACAGTAAAAAAACGTCACAGCGTAGTTTGGGTACTGTAAACACATTAAATTGAAAATTCGCTGTAAAATTCCTTTTAAGTCAAACGGTGACAAATAAGACACCAACAGATTCAGAATTGGACATTCTTCATTATGGCATGCATAACAGTTTTTGTATTAGTCAACATTATGGAGAATGAACACTTGAGAAACAGGGAAAAATTAGTGTTACTGCAACATTTTTGCCAAAAAAAAAAAAAATGACTGTTTGGACTGCCTACACTAAGGGTGCATAACCTGGAAACTTAAAACCACTCAGCAGAAGAAATTGGATGACTTTGACACTAGATGTCTACATAAAATCATGTAAGGACTATGTGTCAAATAAAGAGGTCATGGAATGATGATAACAGCCTCCCATATCAACAAGCTTCCGCTGGTTGGGGCACATCTTAAGGGTCCACACAATAAGACCTGCATATCAAGCCATCAAAATGAACACCAATAGGCCAAAGAAATAGAGGACGGCCCAAGATGACACAACCAGACTGAAAATCGTACATGGTGGATCGCTTGACTGCCTCATGTGTTGCATGATGAAGGGGGGCACCGGGGTCTAACACTATGACATTATGCAAATAATGAGATAGTGAAAAGGAATGTTGAAAAGATAGATAAGGAAAGAAAACTAATTTAATACATTTTTTTCCCTAACAATTGAAGATTGTTTCCTTTAATTATAACAGAGAAGCATTGATAATAGAGAATATTTTGTTCTTCAGTGTAAACTAAATAGTGACAATAGCAAAGAATAAGCCAGGGCACACTAGCTGTAAAAAGGCCTTGTTATGTGTTAGACTCTGTAGATCCACTTAGATTAACTATAACATACAAAATTAAATGTATATCAACTATTTTATGCTCCTGTAAATATCCTTTAAAAATCTTTTAAACCAATGCCAAATATTAATGAAAAACTAGTAAAATACCCATTGCTTTGCTAACGGTATACTATACCTAAGGGTGGAAATCTAAAGCACTGTAGTATCTGACCCCCCCCCCAAAAAAAAAAACTTATGGGATTTAACTGAAGAAACCATCCCTGGCACTTAACCAAATATTCTACTCACAGACACTTGAAAGCAAGTTCAATTCTACCTCCTTTTCAGAGACATACCGGACGGGGGTGCTGCATCCCTCCAATGTGCTTTCTGTAGGAAAATTTCTTCCAAGGTTGCCAAATTAGCCATTTTTCGGCTATATCTGGCAGATTTTATCCAATTTAGCTGATAAACCAATTAAATCTTTAAGTTCAATAGAAGTAAATGTTCAATTTTTTATTAATAATTCATTCTGGAGTCTTAGTATAAAAACAATATTAAAACAATATTAAAACAGGTTCAAAATGGTGGAATTAAATATTTTGTATAAATTCAAAAGTCAAATATGATGAATTCATATAGGAGATGAGGGTACTACTGACCCTAAACTATATAAAAATTAAATAAATGCACGTCTTCTACCAGGTAGTAGTACCTATAATTTTGCCCAAGGTTAGTTTTTTAAGCTTCAGAAATAAAATAAGGAGCATTTTTTCTAGAGGAACAAAGTATAACATATTTCTTTCTATCATCATTATTATTATTTTTTTTAACATTCACTTTCATAGTAGATTGATAGGCACATTTTATGGATGTTTTCTTTCTATCTGCAGTTTAAAAGCACATACTGTTTACTTGCAGGGAGAAGAGGGTATAATTCTGCAGTACACTAAATGGAAGATGTGGTTAGACAATGTGGGAAAGAAAGATTGAGAAAAGCATATTAAGTTTCAAACATATTTATTATCATGAAGATAAACCTTTATGCATTTCGTCGCTGCGAGCGACTTCATCAGAAGAAATTTGAACACTGCAGAAAAGTGTGACTATCCATGCCGGATAGTAGAAATGAAGGGTGTTTTGTATGCCTAGGTATACTAAAAGCACAGAATAAATAAAATAAGCAGCAGTCACAGCAAAAAGCATTGATTTCATGCTTTGAGTACGGTTAATTTGTGCCAGTGGAAAACAGGAAATTATTTCCATTTCACATGTGTGTATATTTTTAATGGTTTGTTGTTGTTCCCTTTTTCTATTCCAGTCTTTCTTCTTCCCCTACTTTCTCAAACAGAAAAGCTTTAAAAAATAAACGAATAAGAAAAATCCAAGATAGCACGAATGGGCTCGAACAAAGATAACACAAATCTGAAATTAATCAGTTCTACAATGAACACAGCAATTGGGAAAAAGGTTGCAGCAGATACTAACTAACTAACTAGTGGAGGGGCGTGTAATAATACTGCACCAACCTCACTGGCAATTCTTTACCCCATATCATGTTGTGAACACAATCTTTTAAAAAGAATGTTAACAGCATCAATATTTTTTTGTGACATTGTAGAAATCTTAAAAATACTATTAGCACACACAATTGCATATTTTAGTCAGAAAATACTGAAAAAATAATAGAAGTGAGGGAAAATGAAGAACTGTTTTTCTTTAAATTACAAAATAGAGTTTATTTCTATAAATATAAATACTGATTTACTCTCTCATTCTATTTCTACTTACACTGTCAATGATTTTGTCAAACTCCAAGACAAAGTCAGAGTTGACATTACTTTCCTATGTAACAAGAACAATCCTAGGGGAGTAAACGGACATATAAAATCAGCATTTCGCTACCGAGATTTGAACTCACGTTCAGGTGATGGTGCATTACCACCTGCACTAAACGGACAAGTCTTACATACTTCCAAAATTTATAGTAGAATTACGCAAGGAAGTAGAAGTAGGAGCAGAGTTTGACTCTGGAGTAACCAGGCTTGTCTTTTGTACAATCTCAAATTCACTCACTACTTTATCATCACATTTATAGATGTTTGCAGCGCTATTCATCTCCACCCAGTTTTTAAATGAAATTTCCTCATTGTCCCATCACCTCATTATATATGGCCAAATGACGTTGGATACACCATTTCTCCTAAGATCACCGGTTAAGCGACATTGAGCTTGGTCATTACCCATATGGGTGACCGTCTGGGAATACCATGTGCCGTATGCACGTATCTCAAGCATACGCTGCTCCATGGGGGAGACATGTCAGTGTGCTCTCTTTGGAGTCGTCATACTCTTATCAAGTAGTAGTGATCAACACCTCATTGATATGTTATAGATCTATCACTTACATGTAATGCTAAGTATAACATGTTTATTTACTAAGCTTTGCCAAATCTGACAAGGCCACAAGTTACTTACAGTTCCAGGTCTTCATAAGCAATCATCCATCTAAGTACTGATCAGGTTTGATGTTGCTTAACTTCAGTGATCAGTGGTTTGCTCAAGTGTTCACTCACGTACATGGCATACCAGGGATGAGATATTTTGTCAACACATCTAATGGTGGAACAGAGCACAGGGAATTCATTAAGTATTTCATTTATTAAACCAAGGGTTCCCAACCTAAGGTAAATTTACCCCCAGAAGGTAAATTTGCTGATTCTGGATTAGTACATATTTTTTAAAATTATAATTTAATAAATAACATTTTTATGTGCTATTATTGTTTGAACTTAAAAATAACAATGTTAAAAAGAGTATTTTAAAATTTCCCCATTGTAGGTTGGTTTATTATGTTAGAAGTGAAAACTCAAATTACTGAACAAAACAGGGTGGGGGTAAATTTAATTTCAAAAAGTTGCTAGGGGTAAACGGGACAAAGAAAATCAGCCAGAATTCAAACTCAGGTCACCAATTCTATTTTCTGTGCTGATAACTGTTAAGAAGTCTGCTGTAAAATGTACCAGATGCCAGTATGAAAAATAGCTCCCCACCACTGGTTGATTTTCAAACATGTTTTCTATACTTATTAAAATCTATCAAAAAATCTATAAAAAAAAAAACTAAAAAAAAACTGGTACTCTTGAAAATTCTACATAAGATACATTAGTGATATGAGGTATGGCAAAAAAAAATAATGAATGCACAGGCATTGCGCCATTTTGCAACACCAGAAAAGAATGGTAAGTGACGAACATTACCTCAGGAGAATCTCTCTACTCGCTCAAGTACAGGTGTACAGACACAATCATGATGAACTATGATCAATTTGAGTTGCTCACGTGTAGGTGTATTAAAATAAAAAAGAAAATTGGTAGCTAAAGAGAGGCTCATGTAAGATTAACTATTCATAACCTTACAATAAAAAGATGGATGTATATTGAAAGAGAGAAGAGCATTTATTACAATTGATATTTTGCTCTTCTTCTACTGTTCAGGCAAATCATGCATTTGTATAGCACTACACTAAATAAAAGGTTGGCTGGGATCTTGAAAGGCAAAGATTTTACCTTTGCCTCATGGACCAGAGATGAGAGCTAAGAATAGGCTATCTGAGCACATCAATATTTAAATGGGTCATATAATCCCATATATCATTTTCAGTAGTATTGGCAAAGTTATTTTGAAGTACCAGAAAATGAAGCTGCTACATTTTGAAAATGAAGCTGCTACATTTTAAAACTTTTGCTTAAAGATGCGGTTTCTCAGATGAGACCAGGTGGATGCATAAATAAATTGGTAGCCTCATTACTTAATTAGCCAATCAAAGCTTTTTCATATGAACCAAAATAATTCATGAAAGTAATTAATAGCAAAGAAAATAAGGTTTTCATTGTGTCAACCAAAACTGTCAATATAGTTTTTAAGTTGGTCTATCTATGTATGTATGTGTTGCGTGTACAGGTTGAACAAATGGAGCTAGAGGGCTGAGAATTTTAAACATTTACTCCTTATTATTTCTAGAAAAAATTTTTTTGTATTTTGAAAATTACCCCTAAATAGGTTTTTAAATTTACAATGTAAGTTTATGCTAAATTGGTCCCTTAGTTTGTGTCGGCAGCATTCACGCATGTTTTTTTAAAAATCAGACCTTTTTAGTGATCACTGCCCAACAAATGGCAAGAGAAGTAAGGTTTTCATTGATCAGCCCCTTTTCCAATTTTATAAATTGATCACCCCCAACATGGCATTCTATTGAGTGACACAAACTAAGGGATTAATTTAGCATAAACTTACATTGCAAACTGAACACCAATCTAAAAAAAAAAAAAAAAAGGTTTTTTTCTAGACATAAGGAGTAAATGTTTTAATTTTTAGCCCTTTAGCTACATTGGTGTGGCCTGTATATGCAATACATACATAGCCAGCCAGACCAACTTAAAAACTAAAGAAACCTATGCTGACAGTTTTGGTTCACAGTTTCTAAAATTACTTTGAGCTGTAATTGAGCAGCTATCTGCCCATATTCAACTTTAAAGCTATATAGGCAGGCTTAATAACAGGTTATCTATAGAACTACACAAGATAACAGCCTCATTAGAACTGGAACCAGAATTAATCTTCCTTAATTGTTATCTTGAAAAAATTAACTTTAAAAACAAATTCTGTACTTGACTTTTAAAAATTGATTTTGCTTTGTTAATGCTAATTTTAGGAGAGTAAGAAGCATTAGTTTGATTCGAGATCCTGAAGGGAAAAAAAGATTATTTTTAGGAGAAAGAATCGATAGATATCTTATATCCCAAGACACCAAGACTAAACTACTGAAACATTTTTCACGCACATGCTTGCACACACATGATTTAAATTACATTTGATAAAATTAAACTGAAACTATTATTATAGTAGAAAGTAACAGCTACCGAAAGCTGAAAGAAAATAGGTCAGTTAGAAAAGGAAAGACGTCAGTGATCAAACTGTAGTTTCTGTTCTTGTCAGACCAATGAAAAATGCACATTATCTTAAAACTAATGTCAACTGTTCCTGGTAAAAGAACATTTTTAGGACATTTTTGAACGTTTTATTTTAGTGTGAAAAAAATGTATATAATTTCTATATACAAGCACACATCATAACAATCATATTTACACAATATCTAGGGCCTTAAACCTTTGCAGTGGTGTAATAAACATAATTCTTCTTAAAATCATTTGCATCTATTGATAGCACTATATATTCTGGTAATCTATTCCATAGTCCTGCCACACTATTGCTAAAAAAGAATTTTCTGATATTCAGTTTACTTCTATTTGCTTCTACTGTATATGTGTGGCCTCTCAGTCCCTTGAACCCCCTTCTAGTAAAAAATACAACAGGGTTTAATACCTCTAAACCAAGCATAATCTTGAATATTCCTATTAAGTCTCCCAGATCTCTCCTATTTTCTAATGATGTTAACCCTAACACTTTTAACCTATCCTCATAACTCATACATTTAATTCTGGTATTAACGTCTCTGGACTTTTTCTAAAAGATTTTTATCTCTCTCCAAGTATGGTGACCAAGCCTGTGCACAGTACTCTAGGTGTGGACGGACATAAGTCTTATATAGTATAAGGAATGAGTCCTTGTCTATATATGAAAAAGTATGCTTAATCAGTCCTAGTACCCTGTTCGCCTTAGCCGCAGAACTGATAATATACCTGGAGAATGATAGTTTATCAGTTACTATGATACCAAATTCCTTTTCATCATTTACAATATCTTGTATATTTCCATTCATACAGTAATCATAACACGGATTTCTATTTCCTATAGGTAACACCTTACATTTATCTTCATTAAAAGTGAATAACCATTCTCTTGACCATAGCATTAATTTATCTAGGTCCTCCTGTACTCTTACTTGGTCAACCTGTGACAAGACTGGGTGGTACAATTTTGTATCATCTGCAAAGATTTTACATTTCATTTTTTGGAGTAATTATAAGAAAAAGTAGCATTTTTATTTAATTAGAATCATACATGGTTTATCAAAAAAATAGTTGTACATTTATTAGGTTTTTAGATGCTGATAGTAAATAACAAATTTTATTTTCACTTACAGTCCATAAAGTTTACTTTGGTCAACAACTTGATGATCAAAAAGATAATTAGAAAAACATAAAGCTTTGAAGAAGAGCAAATAGAATTTAAAAGAACTAAAGCAGAACAATAAACTGTATGCTTAGGAAAATAAGTACATGGATTATGTTTCACAAGTATCTAGTAGACTATATCATAAAAGATTTATGACGTTTTCTACTTAACTGATGACACTCGATTGGAAACTTATCAAGTAACGCAAGTGTTCATAAAACTTTTTTGCAAACAGTAACGTTCACACTAGCCAAAATACATAAGCTTCATAGTGTTTTCTGGATTGGAATAAGGTTTAAAAAATGAAAAGATTGCATGATAAACAAGCCTGGCTGCAGCAGGATCAAACTCCACCCCTACTTTTATTCCGAGTGAAGATTGATTGTTTTGTTTAACCCCACATCAACCCTTGGTGGGTCATTTAATGCCGAATTCGGTTTCTTCTTAAATACACAATTTATGTGGACAAATTATTGTAGGCAAATT
>VCCN01002867.1:1523491-1539938 GCA_006491835.1 Architeuthis dux
GTGTGTGTGTGCAAACCATTATCTTATCTTTTTCTGGTTTCAGTTTGGTAGATAGAAATATAGCCATTTTTTTGTTATTGATGTTAGTGGAGAAGGAAATTAATGTACTGAAACATCATTTGAAATTATAACATGAGCTTTGCATGTTTGAGCAAGTCTACTGGATATTAAAACTAAGTACATGCCCAGACGTGAGCAAGAAGTGCTTGAACAAATTATGATACATGAAATTTGATCAGCATTTACAAAAACAATCATGATGCTGTAAATCCATTGTTTAAAAGTTTGAGGAATGCAACTACAGCCAAGATCCAACTAGCAAAAACCCTACAGAAAGAAAAAAAATACAACTCCACAATTCTAATTCATCTTATTTCCACCAAAATGTTTTGCATCATAAAATATACATACTACACAAAGTGAGAAGAGATAGAAATGTAAACTTTCAGCTGAAAAGATCACAGCTAAGGAGGAAGGGGCTGAATAGTAAAGAAGGGATTTTTTATAAGAATTCCAGTGTGAGCCCCATTTTAAAATGTATTTGTTGTCTTGGGGGTGAGATTCAAACATTAAATAGTATCAACCCTGAAGAATAGTCTGCTTGGATGGTGTAATGGTTGGCATGTCTGCCTCACACAATAGGTCCTGGGTTTGATTCCTGGTATGAGTGAAGAGTGTGGAAAACTCTTCATTAGGATAAATTTCCCTGTGCACTCAGCAGCTAATTGAGTACACTCCAAGCTGTGTGATTAGCGTGGAGGGATCCCTTCGGTGGATTTGCATCCTGCCAAGGGGGTGGTCATAAAAACTTGTAAGAATAAAGTCCTGGTGTCTACCAGACTTGAGACTTGCAAGGATCCCAAAGCTGATGCATGCAACAGAAACCGGGTCTTTGTCACCGGGTGTATACTCCATTGGGAGTTGTCTCCTATGAGACGGACGCTTTACCTTTTTACCCTGAAGAATCCTAATTGCAAAACAATTCATCTAAATGCATTTGTACTTACAAATACTACTTTTTGGTACATCAACGTCTATATGCACCAGTAAATGCTAAATATCATTTTTGAGTTAGCAACATTTTGTTTCATGTGATAGTCACACAAATTGATAAGATTAACTACAGATAATCTAAAAGTTAGTTGCACTAAACAAAGGTCAAATGTTGCTAAAGAGGATAACCAAGAAAAGAAGCAGCTAATACATTAAAGCACCATTAAATCACAAAGCTAGATTCTGTAACTTTCATGATGTCTATATGAATGAGAAAACAAATACAGTGAGATAGAAATGGATTAATAGCAACTAATACTAATCACCGCTACCCACAACAGACCGGTTTAATCACAGTTGCTGGGTTTAGGTTATTCATGTGTTCTGACATTTATATGTATGTATCTATGTATTCAGACTTTGCCCAGCCCTAACTATTTATAATAGAAACTTGAAATGTTGCACATACTCTCCCATCAATGAGTACGGAAAAGTCTGTTTTTTTTTCTCCTGAAAATTCACCTCCAAAATAGGTTTAGGTGTGAGGTTCAATTTACAATGTAAGTTTATGCCAAATTAGTCCCTTAGTTTGATCACAGCAAAAGAAAAAAAAAAAGAAAAGTAACCTTTTCCCAATTTTTTAATTGATCACCCCCAACACAGCATGATACCTAAAGATGTTGGTCATGTGACAGTTTCTATTGTGTTTTTTTTTTTTTTTAAATCATAAATTTATGATTAAAACCATACTGGTAGTATTTTCATCAAGCCGACTTAATTTTACTACCACCACTGCTTAAATTACAAGGTAAAAAGCAGTATATATGGGTGGCGATGATTCATAATTTCCCTTGGAATGCTAGTTTTTTTTGCATTCTAGGAGTCCACCAAGAAGATAGAAAATAATATTTCTTGCTTGTCTACACTGATTATTGGAAACAGAAGAATCCACGATTGTTAATGTCCTCAAAGACAAAAGATAATGGTTGATTATAACAATGAAATCTTATCAGTGGACATTAAAAGTTAATGGATGATTAAAGTCTTTCTTCCATTTTGAAAAGAGATTGAATAAACAAAGACCACAAAGATAAACCATCTTTAATTAGGTTATCAATGCATGTTCTAATTGATACCTTAGTTGACAATAACAATAACATTACCTATATAACCCACTTTAATAGGACCAAAGGTAATAAGCCTCAGAGTACAATTAATCAAAATAAACAAATTCAACACCTTTGTTATTCATTAATAGTTTTATTTATACTAATTTTACACAAAAAATAAATAAATACAAGTCAAGTTATATATCCTTAAAATGAAAGCAGAAGGAGTCTCAACTAAAAAAGTATTATTTAAGATAAAATACAGTAATCAAAAGCTTTTCATGTCTATCATATGCATATTGAAACTGTAGCAAACTAGTATAAATTTCCAACAGAAATATTTTCTCAAGTTTGAAAACTTATGTGTTTATTGATTTGGTTCATAAAATGTAATGTTGACATGCCTGTATATATACTAAAACCGTTAGAGTGAAGAGAAATAATATATTTTTCATAACAATAATTATAAATTATTAGATATTTCTGAACCTATCAAGTCTGGGAAATAGTAAAACTTTGGTGATAGTTAAGATAAAGGAATTCTATTACATAGGAACGACACCCAAGTCTAAATGTGTGCATAAAAAAATAAATTAAACCAACAGATGTGAACTCTAAATATATTGCACAGGACTTGATTTTTCCATTTATTAGAGCAGAATGGTTTACACTGCCAAATGTGAAAGATTGTAAAGTGATTGCTGTGCAATTCTGGAGACTGCTGCTTCCTGTGATCTTTATGACAAAGAAAATAGAGGTTAGTTAAAATAAGCAAAATATTAAAAAGTGTGCAACTTCTTGATACAAAATTTTAAGTTATCCATTGTTCATTTTTCTATTCATACCACTTCAATGAGTAGATAAATATAATTTTCTGCTACATCAACATCTATCTTCTCTAGAATTGTTTTCTCTTATGTTGATAATGTTTGAGCTTTCTGTTGACAAATACATAGCGACAAAACCTTTTATTATTGTCTCTTCTGAATATACAAACAAAAACACAATTTTAAATCTGATGGATTCCTGGAGAATATAATGAAAAGCCAACACTGCTAGTCGGACACTAGAGGAATTTCAACAACTTGCTGACTTAACTATCTCTATCTAATTTAATTTTGCAAATACTTCATTATGTAAAATACTGAAAAGTCAACTAGTTGAAGCTACATTAATGACATAACATAAATAGCAGAACTTAAGCACGTCTGCCTCACAAGCAGAAAGTCCTGGGTTCGATTCCCGGTATGAGCAAAGAGTGTGGAAAACTCTTCATTAGGACAAATTTCCCTGTGCACTCAGCAGCTAATTGAATACACTCTAATCTGTATGATTAGGGTGGAGGTATCCCTTTGGTGGACTTGCATCCTGCCAAGGAGGAGGTCATAAAAAAACACTTGTAAGAATAAAGTCCTGGTCTCGACCAGACAGGAAACTGGCAAGGATCACTAAGCTGACACATGCAACAGAAACTGGGAGTTATCTCTTAAGAGATGGAAGCTTTTTTTTTAACTTAAGAGAGGAGTAAATAATTACAAATAAAGTCTTGATTTTACAAGTACATTTGACAAATGATTACAAAGGAGTGAAGCATTCCTCAGTATTTTCACACACCCCCCCTTGCAAAGAAGGCTTACAGAATTGCACAAACATTTTTTTTTTTAGTTAGTGTAATGAATGAAGTCCAAATAAACTTTTCAGTATTCCATATATTGATTGGACATTCTCTGGTTATCTAAATTGTTTTATTAAATTCATACTCCAGAAACAGAAATATATCTCTACAATTAGAGGTAAACTTTATAATATGTGGCCAAAATATATTGTCAGAGGATATAGTGTCAGAACCATGTTTGAAAGAAGCTGAGTTTTTATGCCTCTGGACAATTTTCAAATTTGTTTTCTGAAATATACAAATTAAAATGCATGTATGTATGTTTTATATTTGTTTTCTAAACCCTAAAAATTACTATTAATATTGGTGAAATCATGCAAAAAGTTTATCACATAACAAAAACAAAAGTTTTAAAAAGACAGATTTCCAATATGAAGTAGAGTAGAAAAAGTGTCTTTTCAAATAGAACATTTTTTTAAATTCAAGAAATGAGAGAGTCAATGTTTTATATTTGTCTCCAATATGATTGATAAGAATGTTATATTGTGACTTGAATAGAAATAGCAATGTACAACATAATAAATTAAACCCAGAGAAATTTAATTTTTTTAGATATACAAACGACGTTCAAATATAAGAATGGAATCTTAATTTCAGGTATACAAATTATTCAGATACTATTTTCCAGTATAATAGCATGCCACCCACTAGTTGATAGGTGATAAAATTAATGAATACAATTCACTGGTATGTCCTGTGTCTTTAGGTGGAAGTGGGGAAGTGAAGATATGATGACGGAAAAAGATAGTTGTGAAGTACAAACTGAAATCAGTCCGGATGGGCGTCCTATGATTAATGCCTCTTTGATTATGCATGTGGTCAAGCTGACACAATCTCTCTCAAGCTCTGGGACCTATTCCATCAATCTTATTGCAGATAGGTGGGCTTATTGGAAAGTCAAAATGCATAACATGAATATGTACCGTAATGCAACACTCCTTTCCCACCAATGTCCAGTATGATAATTGGTCTATTGGGAGGATGGTTTGGCTTTGGAGTTAGATGTTTCTATTTCCATTGGCAATCCCTGGTTTCCATTGGACACAAGCAGAAAAGCATCAAATATACGCCATTAATCATAAAAATCAATATTTTCTCCTAGAAATGAAATCGCAGACAGGTCTGGTTAGTCGCTCAATAGAAACCATTACGTGACCAATGTCTTTTGGTAGCATGCAGTGTTGGGGTGATCAAGTAAAAGATTGTAAAAACGGGTTATCAATGAATAAGTTACTTCTCTCGCCATTTGTTGGGCAGTGGTCAATAATAAAAAAAATTGTTTAATTTTTAAACAAACAACCATGAATGCTGTCAGACACAAACAAAGGGATCAATTTAGCATGAAGTTACATTGCAAATTGAACTATATACACTCTTGAAAAAATCTATATCAACCTAGCAAAGATAAAAGTTACAGTTTTACGCTTATCTGTATTTCTGCCTATTAAGAAATTAACTCCAAATAGTGAGAATATGTTGTCATTCAGTTTTATTAAATGTTAAAATTTAAAACAGAAAAAAAATAAATGACTAGCATTCCAAGGGAAATTATGAATTGCCTCCACCCATATATGCTGTGTTGGAGGTGATCAATTAAAAGGTTGGGCTGTGATCACTAAAATATGTCTGAATTTTCAAAAAACAAGCGGGCACAAACTAGTGAACAATTTAGCATAAGCTTACATTGAAAATTGAACCCCCCCCCCAACTAAACCCTATTTAGGGGGAAATTTTCAAAAAATAAAAATAAATTTCCCTACTCATTGAGGGGAGTGCGTGTACAAAATTTCAAGTTTCTACTATGAATGGTTAGGGCAGGGCAAAGTCCAGCTAAATAGATAGATACACATAAATGTGTGAACACATGAATAGCCTAAACCTTTGGTAGCAGTGACTAATTATAATATGTTTTACAACAAATTATATCTATATGGCATCAATGAGTACCAAATACTGACAGGACTTTTTTTGCATTAAAACTTTACATTAGAATTGGCAGACAATATGTAGCCAAGAAAACAATTCATTTGTCGACCCTTAGGAACGTAAGACGGACTTATAATTAATGAAGTAATTTCTTTTTTAATGAAATGTATATGGCTTTGTAACCACCACATAGATATGGCTATATCTGTTAGGATCAGTCAATGTACTTAAGCATTTTAAATTATTATTTAAAAAAATATGTTTAGATATAAATCTATTCATGTAATACAGACTTTCTTTCCCAGATTTTTAAACCTAAAATGTAGGGGTGCGTATTATACACAAGAACTAAATGTTACCCCTTTTTTCCTGGACAAGTGCGTGGCCATATTCAGGATGGCATGACCAAAAGTAAGTGCTCGATTATAATTTTGTTCCTCTTAGTGTGAGCTTATTTTCGCAGCTAGCTTGTTGTAATTTTGTGTGAACATGTCTGTGCTTTTGCTCTGAATGCTGTGTAAATTCTGTGTTTCAAAACATAAATGATATAAAATCTTATTTTAGTCGATACGAACCAGGTAAAAAGTTTGAACAAAGGTAAAATTTAGCTGCTACAAATTCTGAAAATTCAGTGCGTATTATACACGAGAAATGTTTTTCCTGGATTTCACAGCCTATAATTAGGGGTGCGTATTATACACGAGTGCGTATTATACACTAATAATTACAGTAGTAAAACAGATCCCAAAATAGAAATAGTGGTTCACATACCAAGCATACATTGAAAACTGAATCAAATGTTGTGCCTTTAAAATTGCTCATAAGTTCATTGCTCATATTGAATAGTTCTCATAGGAAATGTGTAATGCATTTTTTGCCAGCCCATAAAAGGAAGTGCAAAAAGTAAGGGCAGACACAAATAAATGAGAGGCGTGAAATCTGCATGAGGGATTAGATTGGTATTTTAAAACCCGTCTTACTAGACAAGCAAGTCAAAAGACAAGATAATATATCATCAAACAATCTGCCAATCTAAAACTTTTCATAACTGACAATTGCTACTTTGAATGCAATCATTTATGATAATGATTATATTAGCCAATAGGCAATGGATAATTTAAGACTTATCAGTTGGTTATTTAGATAACACAGATTGCCTTATAAACTTTTCTTTTTCTAAACGTGTTCTCTAACAGTTGGTGTGCTTCTTCTTTCAGCTTAACTTAGGCAATTTAAATTCAATTTCAAAGCAATTCCTCTTTTGTATTAGTCACTTATGAAATTCAAAATATCTTTGACAGATGACGGAAACTATTTTGCTTGCATTAACTCTTAACATCGTGTTGAAAATTTTCTAATTCCAAAGCTCAGTCCTGTAATGACTGAGCAGTAAATGGATAAAAATCGTTTGTTTATTCAAATGTTTATAGTGTCTTTACTTGTTGGCAGATTGTTATGAAAATTGGCTGTATTGCAAGAAAGACTCATGCGGCCTTGTGCGTTTTAGGATTTTCAGCTATGTTTGTTTATGTGTGGCCTCATACTCTTTAGGACTTCAAGAGTTAACTTTTTTGTAGATATATATACTTTTAGATATTGCAGTTTTACAAATGAACAGATATGTGATTACCTAGGGTAAAGTTGCTCACTTGTCTCTTCCAACTTCAGCTAACCATCTTTGTCAGCTAAACTATGTGATATGAATTCCTAATTAGTTTTACACTTTGTATCTGAGGAATGCTTATGAACAAAAATTGTACAAGAAATTAATGATAATAGTGAAAATAAACATTTAAATGAGCACAACTAACGGACCAAGTTTGAGTTTCATTTTGCACTAATGCCCTTAGGAAAGACATGAATCCAGTTCTCCCCTCCACCCATGGGTAAACAACGGGGTAGTTGGATCCCTTTAGCCCCGTAAGGCAGTCTAATCTGAGAGATGGTCACTGCAGCCTGGCAATCGCCATAGTTGGTCTGAGGTAAAGGAAGAGAGCCGGGCATGGTTCTATCAACTCCACCACGTAGAACCTACTTGCTTCTGAAACCGCAGATAAGTGATTGCAGCCCTATGCTCCTCAAGGAGTATACAGAAATAAAAACAACACAACAAATGTATCAAACTAGTTTATTTGAGCTCCCACTAAAGTATAATAATTGAGTTGCTTTTACAATACTTGATATTAGGTTTGTTTCTCAAGTAGACTACATACATGTAGCCTCGGTCCAGTCTAACAAGTATGTCCTTTTGCTCAGCTAAGAGATTTTTGGATAGAATTTAATGGGGTTCCCATCCAAAACTGCTTTTGACATCCTGAACTTTGTAGTAGAAGGAGTTAAGATGCTGTAGCAAGTAAAAGTTTTAAAAGCTAGAATCAAACTTGATTCAGAACAAGCGAATGCTATATTTTTAGGTATAATAATATTTTTGAATAAAATTAGGTATTAACCCTTTATAGGGCACCCCTAAAAATGTTTTAGATATCAAAACAACCTTTTTGTATGTTAAACTAAACTTAATTACAAGATATTTTCAGTTGCAAGTTTTCTGAAAAATTTTTTGTTTATGGGGGGGGGGGCAAATCCCCTCTGATGATGTGATCATATATGGTGCTCACCCAAAAAATGGAAAATATAAAAAAATTAAGAATTAAAGTATAAAGTTAAATAAAACATAGAATTAAAGAATAACATTCAATATAATGTATAGATACAAAAAATTGATATTGACAAAAGAAATAACAACTCCGGGTTGATTTTCAAATGTTATTGTGTGGGCCAAAAACAGGCTAATTTAATGGGTTGTGGTATGTCTAAAAACAGTTTCTGTCTTTGTTCAGGCACAAGTGTACTTGCAAAGCTTGCAGACCACAAGTGTACTTGCAAAGCTTGCATACCACATTGGTGCAGATTATGTTGTCTTTGTGGTTACAATATTTGCATGTGGCTTCTCA
The DNA here is from genome assembly GCA_006491835.1 of Architeuthis dux. Taxonomy (NCBI): domain Eukaryota; kingdom Metazoa; phylum Mollusca; class Cephalopoda; order Oegopsida; family Architeuthidae; genus Architeuthis; species Architeuthis dux. The sequence goes on from VCCN01002867.1 coordinate 1,532,149, forward strand.
GGTGATCATATATAGTCACTTGCCTCATAAAGGGTTAAAGAAATCTTCAATATTTCCTGCAAGTCATTGTTGGTGTATATTGAATGTTACCTTTTTATCTTCAATCTAATAAAGCTTAACATTGCTGAGATCAAAGCCACTAAACATTGTGTGTATATATATGTATGCATGTATGTATGTATGTATGTATGTAGCATACAGGCCGCACCAAGGGAACTAAAGGGCAGAAAATTTGAACATTTGCTCCTTATTATGTCTGGAAAAAAATAGCTTTTGTGTATTTTGAAAATCCCCCCACCCAAGGTTTTTAGTGAGGGGTTCAAGTTTCAAGTTTATGCTAAATTGGTCCCTTAGTTTGTGTTGAGCATGTTCCCGCTTGTTTTTTTTAAGATTTGACCTTTCTTTAGTGATCACTGCCCAACTAAAGGTGAGTAACTTATTTATTTTTTACCCCTTTTACCAATTTTTAATTGATCACCCTCAACACAGCATGCTGCCAAAAGTGACAATTTCTATCGAGTGATTAACCAGATCTATTTCTATTGTTTTCATTCACTTTCTACCTATTTTAACAGTTTATTCTTCAGTATTAAGGTTCACAAAGTGCTGCATCAGTTCATAACTGACATAAGTATGCAAGGAACTTGAAACCAGAGATTAGTGAATATAAATTTACAACAGCAGTGTCAGTAAAACTAATTTTAAATTATTTAATAAGACATTTAAAAGTTGTATGAAAATATTTTCTCGGATAAAATTACCTGTGTAAATAAAATAAAAATGATAATGAGAAAAGTAGGCACTGAATATTTATGACATTCCAAACTTCTAAGAAGCGGCATCTTACTAGATTACTTTTCCACCCTCCGATTTTCCTTGGGGACATTTATTTATTTATTTTGACTAAGTAAGAAAATGAGTAACAGCATATCTTGATTCTAGATGAACAACATTTTTCTTTACTGTGACTAACTTCCTTGAGTAATAGCCAGAGACTGGAATGTGGGATATACAGTGAGTGCAAAAAGTATCTGATATAATTCAAAAAGTTCATTTTAATATCCTTATACAGCTTCAAAATTGACAGAATTTGGACCAAAAATTTTTTTAAAAAAAACATAGTGTGAAACAAGTTTTGGCTTGGGCTTCGAAGGAAGTCACAAAGTCAAACAATATATATAAAAGACAACCCACCTTTTTTTTCTATGTAGAAATACAAGGTGAGCAGACCGTTCTTTCAGTTGTCTGTTTCTTCTTAAGTATTAGCATTAGTTAGTGGCTTTTAGTACTGGTTAGTAATTGAGAAGATAGATACGATTAACTTTGTTTGCTCTGACTCGTGAGTATTGCCTAAAAGCGCGCCAAACTCGAGACGCTAAAGTTGACCCGAAGGTCAACTGTCTAGACAAGCATGTGCTATTTTTAGAAGCACATGCCAACTCCTGTTGTCCAGAGGTCATGACAACAAGATTGAACATTGAAAAGATATGTGCAAAAATCAGAAATCTTTGTTCCAAATTCTGTCATTTTGAAGCTGTATAAGATGTTAAAATAAATTTTTTGTCATCACTGTAAATGTTATAAGAGCCTTTCCAAAAAAAAAAATAAATAAATAAATGGTGATAGTTCCTGACTAGTAAATATATTCTTTAAATAATCATTTGTATCAGAAATTTCAAATCAAATCAAAAATTTTAATAGAAAATAGGATTATTTTGAAAAACGATATCAATGAAGAGTATTCAGTGAGATAATTTTTTGCACTAAATTTTGTATATGCAAAATATTTTTAAACAAATAAAACAAACAGTTGAAATCATACAAGATACAATGGTGTGCTTTTATCATATTTTGAAACAAATGTAAATATAATGCAAATGACCATAAGCATTATACATTTTGTCCAAAATGTCCAAATATTAGTTATTTTTACTCTTGGCAATGAGTATTATACATATGATAGCTCTATACTGTCAGTATCATTTGTCTAAATCCTGACCACTGACAATCCCTATTTTCCTGATTTTCAATGAACAATATATAGATTGTGCCAAAACTTACTAAAAATAAATCTTTGGTTAAAAATTGCAAAATTTGGTACTTTATCAATTTTTTCCCTACTGCTAATAATATTTAGTTTGTTAGTGTAGAAAATGACTAAAGTTAAGCAGAAGTGGTGGAATAGCTGTAAAGTCAGTGGGCAGCAATAAGAAAAGCTGAAATATTGCCTTGTATACTGGGTTCAAATGTCAGCACTAAAATACAGTGATTATTTCATTTTTTGCAACTGCTTTTGTAATCTCACAATAAGTTTGTTTTTGCTAAAACTTCCTTGAAAGAAAAATTTAAATAATTATAGGTAATACTTATAAATAAAAATTGATTTTTAAAGTTGTTTATAATATTAAATATGCAGGTGCAGAGTGACTTAACAGTTACCGGCACTGAAAACTGAATTGGCAAACCGAGTTTGAGTTTCTAAGGCTGCTTACACTCACTTCGCACTACTGCTCTTGTGAAAGGTATGAGTCCACTACTTCCCCATATATGGGTAAATAGGGCAGTTAGATCCCTTTAACCCTGTAGGGCAAGCAACGCCACCTCATAAAACCTACCTGCTACGGAAACCACAATGTGGCCCCATGCTCCACAAGGAGTTTACCAGGAAAAGAAATATATTAAATACCATACTAATACATAAAGCATTAAATTAACTAAACGATCTGTCCTGCATGCAGCTATGAACATTTGCAAACTATAATTTATTGACCAGAATTTTGAATTAGAACATATTTTAATGCTAACTGAATTGAATATAATGTGGTAATTGATTTATGAATCTTTTCAATTTAATCATAAAACTTGGTAAACTATCTGACAACACACAATAAAATTATAACAAAAAGTTAGAAAAAAAAGGGATTCTGCACTTTTGAAACCACAGATTTAAATAAACACATCTTCCTTCACCCTTGCTTTTTACCCTTATCTTCTATATACACAATGTTAATCTGACAAAATAAAACTACCTCACAAAGTTATTGATGGTCCCAAAAGTTAAATCCAGGTAACACTTGCGAGTATTCTAAGTTAGAAGCTAACAAACAAGGTACCTTTAGTTTAAATACACATAGCTAGGTGAAAGGACTTTTATGTAAACAGAAATGTAATTCTGCAGAGAATTGTTAACAAAAATCCTTTTTCTGTCTTGCAAAGTGAAAGGGGGTACAAAAAGAGCTGGCATTTAAGAAAAGGTGACCTAATCATGACCCCTGAGTCATTCATAGTTGATATTGTTTCTGAACTGCCCCCATCTCTTATAATTTGAAGGTCCAAGTATAATCTCCTGGGCTCAATAGGATTTTACTTGTAAAGCTGAGACAGAATATAGCCAGCCACAAAGTAATGTTCTTTGTCATTGCAATTAGAACAATGGGGAAATAATCAAACCCCAACTATTTAGGGTCTCAGTACAAAACATTGGGTTCACATTTGACAACAGAATTATCTCTACACCAGCAGGTTTTGACAAAATAAATGCCAACAAGTATTAATCACAATTATATACCTGCTCCACATTTCACACAAAAACCACCAGCCAACTAGTTTCAGGTATAGCCATTATTTATACTTATACATACAAGTATAATAGTGATAGGAACATCCCAGAGTCTGAACGTGTAGTTAGTGACACTTAAAAATAAATAAACCTTCAGGAAACATTTAAGCAGTTTAATCACTTATTTACAATCAGACATATGTCATATATGAAAATGTGATACTAAATCGTAGTAAATTTACCTGTTAATACTGTACTATATAAAATCAAAAATTTGAGAGCGAGAAAGAGACAGGGAGTATACATGTGTGTGTAAGGTAAAGCGTCCTGTTTCTTAAGAGACAACTCCCAATGGAATATGGAGCCTAGTGACAAAGACCCGGTTTCTATTGCATGCATCAGCTTAGTGATCCTTGCAAGTTTCAAGTTTGGTCGAGACCAGGATTTTATTCCTACAAGTTGTTTTTATGACCATCCCCTTGGCGGGATGCAAGTCCACTGAGGGGATACCTCTACTCTAATCACACAGCTTAGAGTGTACTCAATTAGCTGCTGAGTGCACAGGGAAATTTATCCTAATGAAGAGTTTTCGACACTGCGCTCATACCGGGTATCGAACCCAGGACCTTCTGTGTGTGAGGCAGATGTGTTAACCATTACACCATCCGAGCGGACCATGCGTGTGTACAATTTATTCTGTTGTTGGATAAAAGTTTCTGTTATAAAAGTTTCTCTTATAAATGTGTAGCATCAACTTCAAGTTTAATAGCAGATGGGATCTTATTTAGCTCAACACTTAATATGAACAATGTCTTAAGTGTATGATATTATATTTTAGGGACAGGAATACTCTACATTTGATGAGAACATCTTGAGAAGACATTAAAGCAATTTTTGTGGCTCATAAAAGTCAGAAGAATAGCTACCTGATGTATGAGTTTACAAGGTAAAATTACAGTTCTTGCATACAGGTGACAGATGACAGCTATTAGTTGTCCACACTCATCAATTGGAACCTGCATATAATTTGGGGACCTTTTTCTAGAACAACAGCTGTTGTACAAGAAGCCCCAGCTGTCATATGGCTCCCTCAAATGGACAACTGGTGTGAGAGTAAAGACATAAGGAAGACCAGAAAAGATGCAAGACATATCTACATTAGATATTTTCTTTAGTTTTGAGAAGGGTCATTAACATTCAAATGGTTCTTCGGACAATCAAACTCCTTGTTGTTTGTGTTAACACAACATTTCAGCTGATCGATTCTTCAGTCTTCTTCAGGTGTAATATTCGGGTATGATGGGCAGCTCATATCAACATGCCGACTAAATGAATTAGTCAGACAAGTGCAGAGTTCAGCTCGATATGGCTTCCTCTACTCAACAGACCCAAACCTGACAAGACAAGGACAAAGAAACATCCGAAGCCTATGTTATAAGGGTCACCCCCTTCAATATTAAAAACTCCTGTTTACCCCATCACAAACAAGAATGAGTTCAATCGTCCGAAGAACTATTTGAATATCTATAATACTTTAACAAAGAATGCAACAATTTTAAAGTTTAGACCAGACATGTTTTTGTTTCATTCAGTTTAATATTATTTTAGCTGTTTTATTAAAATTTATAACAATCAAATATGTGTATATTTGCTGACATAAGGTAAAATTACATATGGATATTATATGACGCATAAATAAAAACCCAAACTTATTTGTATTAGATTGTGCAGACATATATTTTACAAGGAATAAAAATGGTTTCACATTTAAATGTAGAAACCATTAAAATAACATAATTTGACATGAATGATCTTATCCTCTCAAGATACAAAAATATGTATGCATATCTACATATGTATACAATCTAAAAGCTCAACTTTCCTTACATCCTTTTAAAATCTTTGGCAGATATTTTTAAAAAGAAAAACTAATTTCCTTCAGATTGCTCATTATTAGTGCAATGGTCTAGATGTTCCTCACCCATCTTGAAGTATTGTGGTGTTCTGAGGTTCCCCTATCAGCAATGATGTACCGAATATAAATCCGGTTGGATATCCAGGGCTGGATTCACAAAAAGAATTGGATTCCAAAGTAAATAATTAAATTAAATTAAATCAAAATCCAAGTCTGTTCAACAATATTGGGTGGCTAAAATTTGAAACTGGTGGCAATGATAATTTTTTGTGAATCTGGCCAGATTGATATTCTGGAACATCACTACTTATCAAGCTTTCATATATAATTTACTTTAAATTCATTATTCAGTTTTACTCTTTGTGCACTGAGCGAACGGGAAGGGTGCAGTAGTTTATTAAGACATTACATTTTTACAATACAATGGGGTAAATACAGGGTAGACTGGATGATTTACACAATCTTCAAATGGGCTGTGTGCTAGATAAAAATAAATGTTCAAGTTTCCTGTTTAAAAGCTCCAAATCACCAAACAGAAGAGATAACACAATTTAAATAGGGAGTGAAAAGCAAACAATGAGTTGGCTTGGGAGGAAGTAGTAAAATATTCTCTATAAAAAGGATTGGTAACAATTGCTAGATATCTCTCTCTCTAACACACACGCAAAATAGATGCCATTCTTTTGGAAAGAGTAAGTGACAGCAGAACTCATCAAGGCAAGTCAGTCGGTAGAAACAAATTTATAATAAATGTCCTGTACAAATAATCAGTTGACCAAATATTTACAACTCATTCCAGAATTACAGAAATGAAGTTTAAAAAATGTGGAATTTGCTCATTGAATATATAGCAATGAGATTAGCACCAAAGATGAGATGCTACAGAAAAAAAAAAAAAGTGTAGTAACAGTTTTTCATATAAATATATTTTTAAAAATCAGCTATGTTTAGTCTTTTATATTTGTGTATCTCACTAAGTAAAACGCCCATTCTAAAAGGGTCATGTTAATCTGATTCATTATTGACATGAATATCACTATATTGATAAAATGCTTTTGAGACCAGCCGTAAAAAGGTAAAGTGTCCCGTCTCTTAAGAGTATGAAGCCCTGTGATGAAGACCCGGTTTCTGTTGCATGCGTCAGCGTAGTGATCCTTGTAAATCTCAAGTCAGGTCGAGACCAGGACTTTATTACTACAAGTTTTGTTATGACCACCCCTTTGGCAGGATACAAGTCCACCAAAGGGATACCTCCACCCTAATCACACAGCTTAGAGGGTACTCAATTAGCTGCTGAGTTCACAGGGAAATGTGTTCTAATAAAGAGTTTTCTACTTCATTCATACAAACAACAGGAAAATCGGGTAACTTGAAAATACAAATAATGTGCCAAAAATAGCCATTTGATGAAGCTATTAAAGTGTTTGATCTATTATAACTAAAAGTGCATCAAAGCATATACTGTATATACTGTCAATATGTTAATATATCATATACAAAGAAAGATAACCGTTAGCTTTCTTTGTTAATGATCAGTAGTGGAACTCTTCCGTTTAGGGAGTCCTTTTTTCTGTGTTCAAATGAGTTAGCAGTTTGGCGTCCTAGTGTGTAAACGTGAATGTTCGATTGTAAATAAAAATGAATTGAAGACCCCAAGAAGTGTATGCATTTATATTGTGATATATCAAAGTTGACGGTGGAGAAGTGGATCTACAGTCTCTAACATATACCGGACTATAAGATGAATGGTTTACAAGAGTATTTGGAAGACTACTGCTCACTCAACTCATCCAAGCCCTATCACTGTCCATATCAAGCTTTGGTAGACAGCCCCCCTAGTCATAATACATACCAGCACATTGGACGCAGTGTAATAGCAAAGTTATCAAAATCCAGAATGACCATGATTGTTTTGCCATCATATGACTGTAAAGCTTTTGAATAGAGATCAGATAGAGCTAAATTTGATTAACAGTGGGATTTCACAAGAACAGTGGTTTAAACAGCTTTTAAATGACAGGTTCTGTTCAGTTCTTAGCCTAAGATTGGACATCTAACCCTCTGCATACTAAATAAGGTCCCTTAATATATTTATAAACTCTCCTGTGTTATAAATAACAGGAATGAAATTATAAGCTTCTAGTTATGCTAGCAGAAGTAACAAAAATTGTCTTCATAAAGTGCAACAAGTCTAATGCTTGGTTTCCTCCAGAGACCACCTCAGTGCCTAAGGATTCATCAGATAAACAGAAACACATTTATAAGAGAAAATTAAATAATTGATAATTGATAACAAAAATTAAGAGCAAAAAAAAA
>VCCN01002867.1:1556620-1567485 GCA_006491835.1 Architeuthis dux
GAAAGAGCTTTGGCTAGCAGGTTTTAAGCAAACTTTTGTCTTTTGTAACATGTCTGTATTTTGACACTAAGATTGCAACTAGGTTAATTGCTTAAATTGTGCAAAACAGTAATTTTGCACAATCTGTTTAAATATGAAAAGTAGCAATTCTCTATGAGTAAGGGTTTTGTTGGCAAGTAAGGATGGGTCAAACTAGGAAGCCACTTGAGAAATGGAGTCTGTCATTTGGTTGATAAGTAAATCAGGAAGTGGGATGGAAAGGCAATTTTAAATCCAGGACTATAATGTAATCTTCAGGAAATGACTGGAAAGCAAAATGTGCAAAACATTGGCTGCAACAAAATATAATCCTTCAAATGAATATTATTTTATATTAAGCATAAATGTTTATGAGCTTTTCCTAAAGAAAAAAAATTACAATACAAATTGAATAAACACAACAGCTGTTCAAGTGTTCAGAGAGGTCAGAAAGTCTACACTGGCATTTGACTATATAGCTCATTCTATAGGTTATAAAGTTATTGAACAATATTTCTGAGAATCAGTAAATCAACTAAATAGCTCACAAGATAAGAGATTATTTCTTCTAAGTGATAACTCCAATTTGTTGTTACTATTATAGAGCTATAGTCTAAAATAAGATCTACTTTTTAATGATGAAAACATATAGCTATCTCAGGTGTCTTAAAATTACGAATACATTTTTCTGATAGATTAATTTTAGTATAACTTCCATGTATGTCTGGGTGAGTGTATGTCCTTGTTGCTTTCTCCTCTTAACACTATCCTATCCAGATTGACAAATTAAAATTTTCATAGTAATAAATCAAAATAATTGATCTTCTGAAACGCTATAAAAAAAAGGCTTAGAATCAGGAAGAAGTGATATTATAGTCCTCTATTCAAGATTTATTTTATATTTAGACATTGTAAATCAAAACCCAGTTTGTTTAAAAAATCTTTTTTAAAAACTAACATAAAACAACTTCCTTGTATGAATATTTGATTTGTAATGAACATGTAAGAATTTCAATAGAAAATGTATGGTTGATTTTATGTACGATTTAACAATGCCACTTTGTGTATGAACTTGGTCAAGAACACGAAAATATTTACCTTCTTTGTTTTGGTTTTTGCAATGCAGCTCCGATCAAGTTTCACATCTGCTCCAACAAACTGTATTTTACAAGGTCCTATTTTGGTTGGAATGTACCCATCCTGGTATTCATTATTTGTAATACTAGATAAATCCAATGGAGTCAAAGGCTCAAATGCACCACTTCTTTTAGTTGGGCTAATATCATTAATGGTAACCCGCTCATTATCCAGAGTGTAGTCCACTATGTCGTCGTCACCCCGAAGAGTCTTAGAATCATTGTCAGGCGTTGGCGCTTTTGGCGCCTGCCTTTTCTTTGGTGTTGGGTAATTGGAAGACACTGCATTACTTGATTTGTTCAAACCTGCTGGGTAGTAAGTAATCCTGCCTTTGAGTTCATCATCCTCCTCCAGGGCTCTTGAATTGGTCTTTCTAAGGATTACCTGGCCAAGTTCCCCAGAATCACTGTTCTCCTTCCTCATCAGGATTGATGGCAACCCTCGGTTATTCAGCTCATTCTTGGTGCTTGTCCCTGTCTTGTTTTCTGTAACAGGTTCTGCATTCTCTTTACTTTCAGAATCCAGCAGTTTGTCATTGTCTCGAGAGGTTAGGTTTAGTGTCATAGAGTCATCCACATGGTTGGCTGGCGAAAGTCTATCTAAAGAGGGTGATTTTGATGGTGCAGATGAAGGGGTCAAAGGTGTCAATAGGGAAGTTGGTGTGTTTGGCGTCTTTGGACTGAGAATATCTTTGGATGATGAATCCAGCTGTTCAAGGCTAGAAGGCTTAGTAACTTCTGCCCTTTTCACCGAGCCTTCTGTCTTTTTGCCTTTGTCATGTACGTGATTAATTGAAATACTGTCACCACCTTTGACTTTTTCAGATGATGATGATGACAAGGAATCGGAAGAGGCTGAGGTAACTACCTTAGATGAAGCAACTGGGGCTTTGCCCTTTGTTCGAGATGTCACCGGTTCGTTGTTGTTGTTGGATTTAGAACTTTCAAACAAAGTCCGAAACGATGAGACAGTGTTAGGTTTGGGAAGTTCGTTATCGACGGTTTGTTCCTCTATAGAAGCTGCAGTGCAAACTTGGGGTTTTGTTTCTACATTGGGAGGAGACAATGGTGTTGGAGTGTTGGCTGCAAGTGTTTTCTCAATGATCACAATTTCTCGGTCTTGAAAACTGCTGTTGCTATCCTGAGCCTTTGTTTTTGGCTTAACATCTCTTTTTGGTTTAAGCTCAAAACCCAGAGGTGAAGTTGGGCTACTCTTATCCATGGTGTGGTTCAAATTCTCGACGCTCACAGCGCGGCCTTCTCTTAATTTCCGCCTTGTGTCCGTCAGACGTAAGTCCCCACCATTGAAAGGGTGTGATTTCGGCCGGCTATCTAGTAGATTCTCTACGCTCGATGACCTCTTAGGACGTAACACAGCTACATCCTCTTTGGTGCTCATGGATGCAAATTTATCTTTTAGCCGACTGACAAATCCGGATCCTGGGCGGTACTCCATATCAGTATCATCCAGTGAATTAGTAAATTCGTGACGATTGTTGATATTGTTGCAGTCATTGCTACAGTCCAATTGACCACTTAAGTCCTTTTTGTCGATACGTTGTCCCATTATCTTTTTACCATCCTTCACAAAGAATGGATTGTCATGGACCGGTATAATTCGATCATCATCAATTAATTTTTCTCCCCCATTACTGCTGCCATCAGCATTTGCTGCCGTTGACGAAATCGAAATTGGACTCATGTTGTCCGGAGATTGAAGCAAATTAGAATTTCCAAAAAAGTCGTTACTATTGGGATCCGGGGCGTTGGGTGATCTTGAGAGAGCAGAGTTGGCTGTGGTCAGTGAGTTGTTGTCATCAAACGAAACAGCCAGGTTGTTGATGTCATTATGTGCTTGTTTTCGTTTCTGCTTCCAACCCGGGTAGGATGACGCTGAGACGGGAATGGAAGCCGAAGAAGATGTAGGAGAAATCGATGATGACGATGAAGAAGAAACAAGAGGAGGCGATGAGAGATGTTGTTGCTGCTGCTGCTGCTGTAGTGATGTCGGTGTCGTCGGAGTTGGAGATTGATCTTCACCTTCGTAGAGACGTTTTTTCTCAACTACGATGCTCCTCCATTCAGACATAGATTCCATTCCTTGATGCTGCCGTCTTTTCGAAGCTCTTTTCCCTCACACATATAAACACTCGCTCTCACACATACAGACAACCACAACAAACACACTCACCACACACGCTTCCACTCGCACTCACACACATGCATACACAATAGCGCTCCGTCTTCTTTTTTTTCTTTCTCTTACCCAACCAAAACCACAACATATATCCACATCAATTCACAAATCATAAACTTATACAAGTCAATTGCATAAAACTAAGCAACGGCCAAGTCTAGCTCCAGTTTATAAAAAACAAAACAGACGTTTGTTGAGAAAAAACATTAATTAATCAACAAACCAGAAACGAAACCGTGCTCGGTTTTTAAAAAAAAAAATCCTTCTTTCTTTCCACTGTGTAGATATAATATCGTAGAGGTTGTTATTATTATTCTTTGTTGTGTTTAAGAAGTAGCAATAAACGAATAAGACTCCCGTTTTGTCTTTCTTTCGCGTGGTGTGTGTGTGTGCTTTGCCTTCTCTCAGCAAACTGACGACGACTGAACAACTCTTGGATGGTTTGCCTACATTAAGAGTATGACGTCATCGGCCGACCAATCCCGCAGCAAATGTCGCCCAGCGCAGAGCAAAAATCGTTTTTAAATAGGCTTTATTTTCTCCTATATTTTTGTTCCTGGTTGTTTTCTTTTGTTTTTTAAAATTATTTCCACGCGCTCATTTTCAGGTATAAACCCCTACTAACTCTCAGACATCACATGCTTCTTCTTTGCGCACAGTGTACACACACAGACACAGACACATTCATTACACATAATATACTATACACACGCACACATTATTATCTGACTGTCAGTGTCAATACTCAATAATTTTGAAATAGATTTTTGTGTGTGGGTGTTAAGAATTGGATTCGTGTAGAAAATGTGTTATTTGTGTGTGTGTGTTTGTGCGTGTGTGTGTGTGTGTGTGTGTGTGTGTGTGTGTGTGCATAAGTCTTGTGTTACTGTTAGTGTTTGAGCATGATTGCGTGTGCGTGCATGTATATTCCACAATTTGTATAATGAGTATATGCGGACGTTAGACTTTTGTTTTGTCGTGAAGTGTAGTTATATTCCCTTTTCCCCCGTAATCTATAAAGTGTGTGTGTGTGTTGTGCTTGAGTAGGCGTCGTTATGCGTCACTCGAGGGTGTGTTACGTGTATGTCACTCCTGTGTGTCTACTGTCTTTCCCTTTTTATGACATGTTTTATGGGTGTGTAGTAGTACCTTGGTATAGTCTATGTTTTTGTTTTGCTTGTATGTGTGTAGAGTGTCACTAAATGTGTACTGCTTCAGTATATATATGTGTTAGTGTGTGTACCTTTAAATGAAATGTGTCCACAGTCAGAGTCAGTTTATATGCCCCTCTGTCAACAATGTACATGTTGGGTGAAATGAAAAAAAAAAGCAAAAGTTCAAGAGAGAGGGAGTTTTATTTTGTAATTCTTTTTTGAAAATGTTGTCATCGCGGTTGTTACAAATACAAGTAAGTAACTCAGTAACAGACGGTAGTGAGTACCATGATGCAAAAACAAAAGGTTTAAATGCAAAAGGTCTAGATGTTCACTTTTCTTTTACTTTTAGACACGGACGGCACCAATAAAAACTAAAATCTATCTCTTTCTTCTTTCCTTCCAGGGGTCCGTAATGCCCACCCTCTTTCTTTCCCATATTTGTTTATATTAAAAACAATAACTCGGTGTGTATGACAGTGTTTACCAAGTGTGTACAGTGCACCTATGGATATATAAATAAAGTAAGTAAGTCTATGTAGGTGTGACTATACACCACCGCAAAGGTTTTAAGGACCTAGATATTGGGTAAATAAATATGATTGTTATGATGTGTGCTCGCAGTGCTTGCCGTGCTTAACAAATTGTATACTTCTTTTTCACACTAAAATAAATATAAATATATATAAGCCTGCACGTTGTTCTGTGTAGTTACACACGCGGAAATGAGCGCGTTTTAATGTTTATTATGCTTTCTTGTGCGTGTATGTACTTCTTTTTATGTACGTGAGCGTCAACGGTGCGTGTAACTGCCCCCACACATCTATCTCTCTCTCCCTTTTTTTTCTCTCTCTCTCTCCCTATCTCTCTCTCTCTCTCTCACACACACACACGCACACATACAATGAAACTAAACAGAAACAAGTACGCACAATATGGGTGTGTTCGTCACGTGAACATGGCTGCAAAAAACTAAAGGCTATGATTAGGAGTTTGTCTTCTCCGAACGAATTGCGATTACAAAAAAAGTCACTAATCTTGCGTATGTTCATTAATTAATAGCTGGTGATTGGATGGTTGGCTTTTTCAACACTTAGTACCGCACTGGGCGCCTGCGATAGAGCGATGGCTAGCAAGCTTATCTCGCCGACCATTGTCAGTGCAGTGGGTTCGACCCTCATTTGGATATCCCATTTATTGTGGCCCTGTACCAGACTAGACTAAGTATATCTTAATTGAGCATCTTTCCTAAGTGAGATGGCTCATTCATTAGCAATAGCATCAACTAAATGGCAACTAGCATACATTTGCTAGTGAGTTCAATCCTTACAATGTACACTTCCAATTATGGCCTTGTTCCAAACTGAGTGAGAGTGATGTTCATTGTTTATATCTTCTCTAGTGCTGCGTAGTGAGAGTGTGTGTGTGTGTACATGCACGTGTGTGTGTACATGCACGTGTGGGGGGGATGCGTGTGCATGCACCTCTGTGTGTATGTGTGTGTGTGTGTGTAGGTGACTGATGTATGGAGGTGAAAAGCAAGCATGTATTCGCATGTGCACTCTATTGCTTGTAATTCTTGGATGCGCGAGGCTGTGTGTCCACTCCTACTATTTGTATGATGTATGTTTGAGTGTTTTTTCGATAAACTTTGGGGTTTTCTTTTCTCCTTTCACAAAGACATTTTCCCCCTCACTTTATACACATCGTTCTTTCTTTCTTTCTTTTCTTCCTTCACCCTTTTTCGTCATTTCTTTCACTCCGCTAAACTTAAATCCCCCCCCCCATTATTCCAGGGTCGAATTCTGCAGCACAAAGGATTTTATCAGTACCTCGGATTTTACTAGCATATTGTGGACACACGCTATGACAGTGGAGTATTTGTTGTAATGTACACATAGAATTTGGTTCAAAGTTTTGATTCCTACTAATACTATCGTGTATTGCAGGAAGGAAAACTAAAAATGGAATGTTCATTTCATGCGCTTGTTCTTGCATTGTTATGATTACATGCCACCACGAAACCTGAACGAAGTCCCATGATCGATATATGTATTGGACTTGATTGAGTGATAGAGAGAGAATCTTTAGGTAAACTCATCAAACACGCCTAAGACTGATTGTTGCAAATCACTTTATAATTTTGACATTTCAAAAAATATAATTTTTAGTTTCACGAATGATGAATAAATAAATAAATATTAAATAAATAAAGATAAAGTCTTCATGAAAATGGTAAGTTCAACCGTAAACAACATCCATTATTTCTTTTCTGCTAAAACGTGTCGCTTAGTTTAAAAGTTGAATAAGGAAAGAATGACGTCGCTTTATAATTCCAACAGAAAGTTAACAAAGACACGTGGTTTTTTTTTTAGTCCACATACATTGTTTTTTTTTATTTACTTTGTTTTGTTTACAAATAAATTAAAAAAAGATAATAAAAAAACTGAAAGAAAAATTGTCGTTAATTCATTAAAGTCGTTTGCGGTTTGGTTTTTTTTTTTTTCTTAAACTTTCTTTTCTGTTTCGCTTTTTCAGCCTTATGTTTATTTCTAAATTAAAATTCGCAACTTCGCAAATATGGTGCGAAAGAAAATAATTAGTTCTAAGGATTATGGCACTATTAATTCCAGTATTCATTTCTTAATCTTCTTTCTTTTTTTGTTTGTAAAAAGGCCGAAGAATGTGCCTCGAAAACTACAGCTGTTTTCATAACACACTGACACTACACTGGGTTTGGTTAGGAAGGGTTTCGGTACTTGTTTGGGTGAGGTTCGCAAAAGATATCATGGTCGCAAAGAAAAGGGGGGTAACTAGTATAAGACGCTGAAAATGATAAAATATAATTACGGAACAACAAATGAAAGCAGAAAAATTTTAAATTTGAAACTGTATTTTATTAAATTTATTTACAAGGGTTGGGTTTTTCATATTTGTAATTCTAAAACGAATATACAGTAGAAAGTAATATCATAAAATGGTTGAATAATTTTTCTTTGTCATTTCTGACAGTGTTTCTCCACACGAACTCGTGTAAATATGAAGTGAAAAGTGATGTGTTTGTACCAAATTGTCTGCGTCATTTACACTTTATGCTTTTATCATGTACAACGTCTATACTAGTTACCTCCCTTCTTTGCGAACCTCAACCAAACAATTGCCGTAGTGAAATCTGACATTGCTGTCTATTATCTCCACTACGTAAAATAAAATATGGCAATATTTAGATTGTCATTGTGATGATACACAAAGGTGCCTCAAGAGTCAACAAACATTAAATTATACATTTTTAATTCTATAAAGCACTTTTTTCTGTACGCAAGATGCACAATATGCTGGAATTATTTTTTCTTTAGTTAAGTTATCAAACAAAACGAAACAAAACATTCAATAATTTAAAAAATGTTCTATTGCAACAAGGATGGGTGTTTAAATTCTGGAGATTATACCTTAACAACCGAAAATCAATAAACAAAAAATTATTTATTGACTATAAAAATATCTACTTTTCAAAAATAAGTTCATGTTATTATTAATTGAAAATTATAATTGGTCATAAAAATGGTATCGATCTGTTTGTACGACTGTCTTCTTGGCTCTCCGTGTTATTATTGGACCACTAAGTACACAAATAGCAGTATTTATTTGCATATAATGATGTATAAAATTTTAAAACATACGATACTTGTACAGTGGGTACATTTGAGTTGAGTGGACAAATTAATTCTTAAATTAAGTTTCGTAAATAGCAATTAATGAGTGTGGGTATCTGTAGGTTCTCTTCACCAATGAAGAAAACATGAAACCAATTTGGTTCCATTAAGACACGACACGCCATATTCCATTACCACAGAGCAAAAGAATTATCAAAACGTTTTTTGTTTCTTTTTCTTCCAGCGTGAAACAAATGACAAGAATGATTTCAGGGTAATTGGATTTCATAACCTTTGGATGCGCGTATTTTTTAAACTGGTCGGCACTAACTACATTTTTTCGAGGTAGTTTCACTTTCGGTTCGGTTATGTTGTTCACACACACACATAAAAAGGATCTCAAACTTTTTGAGAAGAAAATAAACAATAACAGAGCAGTGTTGCCAACTCAAAAAATATGTTCGCTCTAATTTGACTGCCAAAAAGCGCTAAAAAGCAATAACTCAATTAAATTAAAGCGCTAAAAAGGAATAATTCAATTAATTTTTTTTAAATAGCCAAAAATAGCCAAACATCTACAAAAAGACACTAAAAATAGTCGAAGATAGCCAAAAGATGGCTAAAAATGGCCAGAATGTTTAAGCACAAACGCGCTATTTAGCGCTTTCTTGGACTGCGCTGAATCTAGCGCGAAACGCGTTAAATCGGCAACACTGGACCTTAGCTCCTTTTAAAACTAAATTTATTTAGTAAAAAAAAAAAGTTGTTATGTCTAATTCTAAAACTACAAATAATACTGAATTAAAACTTTTGATAGTCAAAAAAGTAAAAGAAAAATACGATTTCTCATGAATTTAAAACACGGAAATATCAATCGACAGTTGTTACTAGTAACCAAAAAAAGACCTTTTGTATTGAATTGAGATATTATTATCAGGGTGGGACGTTAAGTCATGTTACTGATTAATCGTTCTGTCGAGAGGGCGGAAACGCCAGAAAGTAGCTGCTGTTGTGCAACTTTTAAACATTTTAATCATAAAGTTTTGTCAGCGACTTTATACATATTTTAGGATCACTATTATGTTAACAGTTTTGTTTTTATAATAAATGAATAATGAAAATGCATCTCTGAAATGTGAGGTGAAGTAAATCTTTTTAATTTAGCTATAGTCCGAAATAAGAAATATGAAGCTAGCTATTATTTAAATGGAATGTGTACCGTTAAGGATTCAAGCAAATTTTAAGTTTAAGTATTAAAAAGTAAAATAAAAGATGTAAATAAAATCAGACTATCAGAGACTTAAAACTTGTCTTTTTAAGCCATATGAAGAGGATAGACAAATCAAAATATAATTTTAAGTGCGTTGATCGATTTAATGATTTTCTTTTCATAAAAGATCCGATGAATAATAATAATTGCACCCATTGACCTTCAGGCCGTCTGCGAAGAAAGAAAAAGGAATAACTCAATTGAAGGGGTGAAATAAAGGAAATATAGTTGTGAGATGTAGATAAGAAATAATGATAGATGTTCATCTGATTGCTAAGTATTCAAATAAAGAGAGGGGCTAGAGACAGACGTTTAGGTCAACTTCTTTAATGAATGAAAATGAGTGAGTGACACTCGTCAACGTTAGAGGAAGGGATATAACTTAGAATAGCTTTAACTTAATATTACAGATCGGAAATAAATTCTTATGCAGTTTGTGCTTTACATACTTTGAACATTACAGTATGTTTGTGATAGATATAAGGTATTTATTTGGTTTATATGAATGGCTTGACTTCGCGAACGAAGATCTTTGTAAAGTGTATTCCACAGCAGTAGGACCATAGACGGCGCGGCTTAGGTGCGGAATAACCCTTCAGCCTGAGCTGTGTAGTTTTAAGGTGGAGTGAATAAGAGCAGAGCCCATTGGTTGTGGGTTTGACAGGAGTTTCCATCTCCTGGCAGATGCCAGAGCTTGCTATGGAAGTCTGCCACCCCTTTGCGGGAATATTCCAACAGTATGACTGAACTATGGTTAAACCACAGGACATGAACACTCCATAGTTGGTAGATGCCTGAGCTGGCTAGAGGGTTCACTGTCCCTTTGAAGGAGAATCTGGACAGTACGGCTGTCTGCCAGTTTATTTGGTTTATATATGAGTGTGGTATATTGATATAAAATAGTTATTTGGTTTATACTTATAAGCAGTACTTTTTATATAAAGAAACCATCTTTCATATAAAAAGTACTGCTCATAAGTATTTGAACAAACTCTGTGTTTCTTGCCTATGATTGTATTCTTTCCAAAATGTATATTGGTTTAGTTTAGGGGTCGACAAACTTTTTAGACCATCGGCCCCTTCGTAGAATACTTGATCCCTCATCGACCGCCCTGGCAGTGCTGCCAAAAGAAATTTATCAAACATACCAATACCACAACCTAAAACGTACCAAATCTTCCAAAAACGTACCAAATCCAGGGATTATAATTATATATTAACCAATAAGATAATTATGATGAGTCAGTATATTATTGAAACCTTAATAAAAAAAAATACAAAAAAACTTGGATATTGAAGCAGCAACTTCTGGTTGTCCCTACACAGGGCTATTGTATCAAGAAGGATGGTTCAGTAAACAGAATATGAAATAGACAATAAAAATTAATTAAATCCAAAATGTGTATCAGCAAGTTGTATTTTATGTATTTTTATTTC
>VCCN01002867.1:1591022-1606570 GCA_006491835.1 Architeuthis dux
TATTTTTGAATTCCTCATGTCTGAAACCATGATTTAACCCTTCAAAGTACTCAGATATGTCAACTGGGTGATGAGATGTGAAATTCTGTTTTCTTTTCGGTGTGTGCTGGCGGCCATTTTGTTCTTTTGGTACCCTACTCATAGGATCATCTTTTGGTACCCTATTCATAGGATCAGGTGGGGCTGCACAGTAGGCCTATTAGGTTTATTAACTGAAAATAAAATAAAATTTTCTATTTTTGATATTAATTTTATTGAACAACAAATTTATCGTTTCATTTCACTATCTTCTGCCATGTTTCAAGCAACTTCATAATTCCATCCTCGCAGAATTTTTATCTTTCTCAGCAAAGAACTCTAGGTGTCCTTTGCAGTCTTCCATGGAATTGAAATTTTTTAAATTTAGACAATTCTGTAAAGACCGGATAAATGCTAATTCAAAGGTGTAATATCTGATGAATATGGTGGATGAGTGAAAACTTTCAAGCTAAGCTTTAACAATTTTTGCATGGTCACCAAAGAAGCATGAGGTCTAGTGTTATTCTGATAGTATATTACGTCCTTTCTATTAACTAATTCTGAATGCTTTTCGTCAATTGCTGCCTTCAGTTGGTCTAATTGGGAGCAGTACTTGTTTGAATCAATCAGTTGGTTCTCTAGAAGAAGCTCATAGTAGAGGACTCCCTTCCAATACCACCATAGGCAAAGCATCACTGGCCTTTGGTATTGTTAGTGGTGGTTCATTTCACTTGCTCCACAATCTCTTGCATTCCATATTGTTGTAAAGTATCCACTTTTCATCACCTACCACAATTTGTTTTTAAAAAAAGTAACAGTCCAGTAAGTTTTTTTTCACTTGACTTATGTGGAAGCCTCCAAATCAAAGCAACTAATAACCTGGTGCAAATGATTTGGATATTTTCAGTATTTTGGCTATCTCCTCTGTCATATAACATTGATTATTCTCAAGCAATGTCTTTATTTGATCTCTATCGACCTCAGTTAGTCTACCCAACCGTTTAGTGAGAAATCTCCAACACAAAACTTCACTTTTGACAAGTTCGGTCATTCACAATATATTCACCATAAACTGCAAAAATCTTTTTTGCATTTGAGTTGCATTTTTATTTTTCTCAAAATAAAAAAGCATTTGTGCAAATTTCAATTCTTTGAGAAGATTGAGACCATGAAAAAATACACTCATAGAGAAACAATTCCACAGGTAATATTTAAAGAAAAAAGCATATCCCTAGCAATAACATTTAAAATTGAAATATGTAATAACTTTAATCCCAAGACAGTCAGATAAACTTGGTTTCTTTAACTCGGTTCAGTATATAACAAGAAATTATAAAAAAGAATTCTCTTGCGAAAGCATAAAAAAGTCTGGATAAGATGAAATTCCATTTTTGTGTACCAGTCCTATGTCCAATTATTTTTTTCATACCTATCTTTTGGCACCCTACAACCCAGAGTTGCCAGATTAGTTTTCTCAAAATTAGACACGAGTTTTCCAAAAATCGAATAAAATTGGTCGACCCTGTTCCAAATCTGTCAAATTCAGACAGAAAAAGTTGATGGCTAAACATAGCTAATAGTGGCTGAAGGTTGCTAGATTAGTATCACAATAATTAAAATAAATAGCTAAAAGTAGCTAGAACTGAAATCCGATATCTAAAAACAATAATAAATATCTAAATTTAGATATAAAATATCAAAGTTGGCAACACTGAGTGGGGCCTTAAATGTACAATTTTGGTTGTCTGATTCTTAAAATTTTTAATTGGACATACAGGGCAAAAAATAGACACAATGTCCGAAACGGACATATCCGGCAACCCTGCTACAATCGCATTGCTTCTCACTCCACTATGCTTTCGACACACACACACTTTTCTTTCTGTAACTGTTCCAGAACCAAAATGGCTACCCTGCCAAACAGTACATTGAGACTTGTAAATGATGATGATCTACTTGTTGCTCACCCAACTGGCTGACTGATTACAATGTTAGTCATCTGAGGCTCTCTTGCCATCAAATCTTTATTCATTTACATCTGCCTCATGCAATGATGGTGATAGGCATAAGAGAATATCTGTAAGAGGGAGGATTATCAACCTTGTCCTAAGCTTGCAGATGACTTGAGCAATTATCCATAACCAGCAGCAGCAGATGACTCAGCTATGATTTCCTGCAAACCAAAAGTCTGCCAGGATTTATTCTAATCAGATATCTACAAAAAATGGAATCATCATATTTTCAGCTCCAATGAACAGCAATACAATCACTTGGATTCTGTTCAATTCAGTTTCTGCTTGGCTGATTTTTCCCCTTCACAAAGCAAAACAAGTTTTGTAAATTTGTTTGTAATTTACTTAATTATCTCCTCCTAAGTTACAATTTCAGCTTGCTTTAAATTGTTAATATTCGATCATTGTTAATTATTTATAGCATGAGTTTTCTTTAAAACATATGAGAAAACTTTAATTCATTCATTTTATTTATATCATGGAATCCTCAGATTGTTAGTGCAAATTGTTGAAGTGATGACAGCCAGTCTTACTGTGTTTAATGAGGATTTTAAAAGTTTCAAACTCGTGGGTAAAACGTTTGCTATCATCATCTCTCTATTTCTTCCTCTCTCTCTCTCTCTTTTCCTGTCAGTATATCACCTCCATCTCTGTTTCAGTTTTTCTCTCTCTGTAGATATTTGCACTAATAACAAGAAAGAAAGAAAGCGTACTGTCTGTCTGTCTGTCTGTCTGTCTGTCTCTCTCTGTCTCTCTGTCTCTCTCTGTCTCTGTCTCTCTCTGTCTGTCTGTCTCTCTCTCTCTCTCTCTTCATGCACTAGCACCAATACAGATATATTTATCTATCAACCTAGACATTCTGATAGTTCAGTATATTTACAACAGTTGTCTCAATCTCAATTAATTTTCCCCATTTGAGAATTTTCCTTGTAAACCTACCTATCTATAAACCTACCTACCCATTCTAATCGACACAGATATCAACATTTATAGTAAGGGTGAAAGGTAACAGCATATGCCATGTACTTCCAAACCAGGAGAAGTGAGAAATTCAATTTTCATATCGGGCAAATTCTTTTCTTCAAAGTTTTACGAATCAATAGACAGCAATAGTTCACTGCATACTTATATATACATTTATTTTGGCAGACATATACATATTTATAGTTGTGTGTATATGTACACACATATACACATGCAATCACAACATATATTTGTGTACTTCTGAATATGTCTACGTACACATATATGTATACATAAATATATGATAGACACTTCTCATTTTAATACTTGAGTATCAATTCATTATAATTTCAAGTATACCATCAATATTCTGGCACCTTATTTTAGTCTGGATTAAATTAAATGAGGCTACTTAAGATTTCCACAAACATCAGACTAGTTTATATGCAGACCTACAGATATTGCTCTCAATTATGTACAATTTTTAGCTTATTTTGCTCACATACAATCCTAGAAATAGCTTTTAAGTGAGGAGTGTCAGTAGTGTTGTCAAATTCATAAACCTCAATCAATATTGGTCTAAGAAAAGGTTAAGCTATTGAAAAATTTACTGTCTCCATATGTAAGTTGTAAGATATGAGTGGGATTGGTTTATCAAGGAACCTTCATGGTTGTGCATTGGTTAATATGGTTGTCTTGAAGGCCATGGGAAGTGAGCTCGGTTTTTGCAAACTGCTTTAGAAATACAGTCTTGTGCTGATGTTAGTCTTGTCCGGAGGTCAATTGTATCTGGGCACGTGGGAAAATGTTGTCAATATGTTAATATATCATATACAGAGAAAGATAACTCTGTTTCTTTGTTAATGATCAGTAGTGGAACTCTCCCATTTCAGGAGTCCCTTTTCTCTGATACTTTACTGTGATCAAATTAGTTAGCGGTTTGGCATCCTAGCATATAAGCATCTGTAAATAAAAGTGAATTGAAGACCCTGGAGTATATGCGTTTATATTGTGTTATATCGAAGTTGACAGCCAACAAGTGGATCTACAAGAGTCTAACAAATGTGCCCAGGCAGGTGTTGGCCTCTGTAGGCACTTTTGATGCGTCAACCCTTTTTCTTTTTGCTCTGCCAAATATTTGAGCAAGAAAGAGGGATGACATGACAGGATACCAAGACTCATGACTATTTTCCAGGCAGGCAGACTGGTTCAGGCAGTCAGGCTGGCTAAGGATAGTGTGACAAGCGATATGTTCAGTGATTCCCAACTGGGGTAATTCCCGGGGAATCCATAAGCTAAAAATAAAGTTGCCAAATCAGCCATTTTTCTGGCTAGATCTAGCCCAATTTTTTCCGCTCTTCCCAATATTTGAGCAAGAACGAGGGATGACAGGATACTAAGACTTATGACGGATATACACAGATATTTCCAGGCAGGCAGGCTGGCTCATGCCATGGTCTTGTCTAACAAATACCTATTGATTTGTTAACTATTTATTTTAAATAAACAAGAAAAGAGGTAAAATATCGACATTCTATATAGACAGATTTGGTTTGAATAGAACTGTTGTTTAATTCCTTCAATCTCCCAAACCACTTTTGTACGTAAATGATACTTGATTAAAAATAATCGAAATAATGACCTTTGTCTGCTGATATCAATTCAGTAAATGCAGGCTGTCAAATGTCAGATTCCTTAGAACGTTCCAATTAACATTTACCAATATGAAAGAATGTGTGCAGAAAATTCCTTCCTACTTCCTCTGTTCCCCTCTGCTTCTCTGTCCCTCATTTAGTTTCCATTCCTGTCTGTACATGTTTTTTTTTCTTTTTTGTGCTAACCTTGGACACAATACACTCTGTAATATACAAGCCAATTCACACTCAGTTTTGGCCAAGTTCAGCTTTCTGTTTTCAGATGGATAAATAATTAGAAAAACACATTTGGGAGAAATTAATCATGACTGGTCTACAATAATATTAATCTGTTGGGCTTTTAATAGATCAATATCTTGATTGTGTTTAAATGTAGCTGAGGTCAGAGAGTTTGTTGCAGGGGAAAATCTGAAGATTTATTTTATTGTTTGGTGAGAAAAATGTCTTTAGATGTATGAATATCATAAACCAAGATTTTTATAGATTTATGACATACGAGGGATGTCCGTAAAGTAAGGTACAAACATTTACTAATCCAACATATTTATTACTATACAAATAAAACATTGTGCATATGTTACCAGCACTACTATGCTACTTTTCCATTAGTCATCATCGAGATTGATGCACTTGTCCCATTGGTGCATGAGCACATAAATACTGTCCTCGAATAATGTGGCGTCAAGTGACTGGAGCTACCAATACAGGTGTACCCCGAGGTGATTGGAGAAGGTACCAGTGAAGTTGAGTGTCTCCCCCATGTCTGTCAGACCCAACCCTAGAATTGAGGCTTGCCCATAAAAGAGGGTAGATTTTGTTTTTCAGTCAGATTTAGATCGACTTGCCTGATGAACTCTTGTCGCTTTGATATCTGAGGTGGAGAAGGCAAAAGCTTTGTACTGCAATATGGTAGAACCGGAAAGAGACTTATTCAAGTCCCACTGAAAACTAGAGACTACAGAGTGAGTCAGAGCTAGATTCTACTTTCTAGACTCCTGTGAGGCTACCAGTAGTGAACTGCAGAGATCTTCTTCTCCGCCTCATAAGAAAAGCAATAATCTTGACCTGAAGCAGATTTTAGAAATACAGTATCGCATTACCTCCCATACCAGACAGAAGATGATATATCAACTTGATCTTCGAAGAAATGTTATTGTTTGTAGCAGCGTCACATGTTCCTGTTTCAAACAGTCTTAACTTAACTGCTATTGGTTTTTGTCGTCGCTTTGAATCCAGTGCCCAGACTTCATCCATTGATCTTTGAACACAAGTGGGGATGGTCAAGGCATGGAGTGGACGGCGGAGGTCAAGGGGGTGGTGGTACAATTTGGAGCTTATTGATTACAAAAAAATTGACTATGGATAATTAGAAACCATCAACCAAAACTGTCAACATAAGGTTTCTTCAGTTTTTAAGTTGGTCTGGCTGGATGGCTATGTATGTATGTATGTATTGTATGTACAGGCTGCACCAATGGAGTAAGAAGGCTGAAAATTTCAACATTTACTCCTTATTATGTCTACATAAAACCTTTTTATTTGTTTTTTGAAAATACCCCCTAAATAGGTTGTTTTTTTGTGTGTGTGTGTGGGGGGGGTCAATATGCAATGTAAGTTTATGCTAAATTGGTCACTTAGTTTGTGTCTGGCAGCATTCATGCTTGTTTTTTGAAAATTCAGACTTTTATATTGATCACTGCTCAACAAAAGTAACTTTTACAATTTTTTAATGAGCACCCCCAACACGGCATGTTGTCAAAAGACGTTGGTCACGTCACAGTTTCTATTGAGTGACTAACTAGACCTGTTAATTGATTCATCTGTTCTCTTAAATAGAAAGTCTGAAAACACTGGTATGTATTCTTATTTGTAGCGGGGAAATGTCTAACCACCAAGGAGAAATCTTATAGAATTAGTTAAATTTATTTTCCTTGCAAGATGTACTTCCAATGTTTATTGTTGAGGTAACTAAGTACATGTGGTCACCAGACATGTGCTCTCCACCTCTCCATAATTGTGCAGACAACACATTGATGACCTGGACAATATGCCAAACATTGACCACTGCTATTGACTTTTCCCAAGTGCACATGGGCCAAGTATTTGTAACCACCAATTCTACTTGTCATCCACTTGTCAAAATGTACAATAGAAATACATACATTGTTATGCACACTTTCTGTGTGTGTGTTTTTGTGTTTGTCTCTCTAAAGAATGATTAACTATGTTGTTTATAAGTGCATGCATTACACATTCGTATAATGAGGTATAACATGTAATTTAGTTAATCATTAACAAATTAATGAATTTGAATGATTTTCTGTCCATCAACATCTATATGAGTCAGGCAATATTAGAAACTGTCAACCAAAACTGTCAACATAGGTTTCTTCAGTTTTTAAGTTGGTCTGGCTGGCTGACTATGTGTGTATGTATCACGCGTACAGGCAGGACCAATGGGGCTGAAAATCTAAACATTTACTCCTAGAAAAAACGTTTTTGGGGACTTTTTTTTATCTAAATAAGTTTTTATTCAGGGACTCAATTTGTTGTGTAAGTTTATGCTAAATTGGCCCTTAGTTTTTGTCCGGCAGCATTCACACTTGTTTTTTTTAAATTTGGACTTTTTTGGTGATTCCTGCCCAACAAGAGGCAAGAGAAGTAACTTATCCATTGATCACCCCTTTTTCTAATTTGTTAATTGATCACCCCAACATGGCATGCTGCCAAAAGATGTTGGTTATGTGACAGTTTCTATTGAGTGACTAACCAGACCTGTTAAATATCATTTCTTTCTATATTGCCAATATTTAATTTGTGTGTTGTCGAATATATAGAATGCCTTTTTGACACTTATGGTCCTGTAAAGACAATTTCCCTCTATCCTCTAAGAAATATTGTTGAGTGGAGCTCACTGGAGGCCCCAAAGAAACTTGATGACGTAAGGAAACTCCCTTTTGTCATTCAAATCTTGATGATATTTCATGATATAAAATTCTACAAACAAGTCAATCATCTACATTAATGAGAGACAAATAAATAGCACAACTTATGAGAGATGAAATGAAGTTCTGATTTTATAAGTAGATTTGACAAATGCCCTCAAAGGAGTGTAATTGTTATGGTCTAATTCAGTTTCTGGATCTTTTGTTGATGTAAACATTCCT
The DNA here is from genome assembly GCA_006491835.1 of Architeuthis dux. Taxonomy (NCBI): domain Eukaryota; kingdom Metazoa; phylum Mollusca; class Cephalopoda; order Oegopsida; family Architeuthidae; genus Architeuthis; species Architeuthis dux. Next base: position 1,598,838 of record VCCN01002867.1, read on the forward strand.
GTTGGCATTTTCTTACCTAAATTTGAGCAGATTGTTTCTTGTAAAAAGGAAAACTGGCTGGCTATGTATGTATATATGTATCATGTGTAAAAGAAGCACCAATGGAGTTAGAGGGCTGAAAATTTAAATATTTACTCTTTATTATGTCTAGAAAAAACGTTTTTTTGTTTCTTTTAAATTCCCCCCAAAATAATTTTTTTGTGGGTCGATCAATTTACAATGTAAGTCTATGCTAAATTGGACCCTTAGTTTGTGTCCAGCTGCATTCACGCTTGATTATTGAAAATTCAGACTTTTTAGTCATCCAACAAAAGGAAGAGAAGTAACTTTGATCACCCTTTTTTTCCAATTTTGTAATTGATCACCACAACACAGCATTTGTCATGTGACAGTTTCTACTGAGTGACTAACCAGACCTGTTTAAAGAAGTGTCTGGTTAGTCACTCAATAGAAACCGTCATTGACCAACGTCTTTTGGCAGCATGCTGTGTTGGGGGTGATCAATTAAAAGATTGGATAAAGGTGTGATACATTACTTCTCTCACCTTTAGATGTCTGAATTTAAAAACAAAACAAGTATGAATGCTGCCAGACACAAAATAAGGGACCAATTTAGTATAAACTTACATTGCAAATTGAACCTCTCCACTAAAAACCTATTACAGGAGCAATTTTCAATCAATCAGCCAATCAGTAGCCAGATATGAAGCATAAATAAATGAAATGTTCAAAATGAAGCTAAATTGTGAGTGTATATTGTATAGATATATTAAAACAGGTAAGAAAAGGAAAAGAATTGAAATCTGTTTGTCATTTTGAGATAGACATGAAAATGTTCAGCTAAATCCTTCACAGATTGGATCTGTCAATGACATTTCATCCGAGGCCAGCTGGCTTCCACCCTTTCTATCACCGTCAGTCAGGTGAGAGTCAAAATAGCAATGGACCATCCATCTTGTAGAAGAAAAGGAAATAAGGTCTAACCTACCATTCCTTGATGTTCTTCGTCAAGCAGGCAGCAACTGAAAAATCTGATTGAAATCTCAGCATTAAACTGTAAGAATCTTGTTCTTTTTCTCTTTCTCTCCCTATATGTGACCTGCTTCCAAGCAGATTGCACAACCAACTGAGAAGTGGTTATTGGCTTACAATAATAATAGTGCCTACTGTTCCTGGATTCTCACGCCTGCTTTTGTTCAACAATTTAATACCAGTCCTCTATATTTTCTGTGGATAGTCTGCAGTTTAGTGGGACACGGATTTGCATAAGTCACTTTAACTTGTCTTCTGATTAGCTTCATTATGACATTCAAACTCTGTGAAGAAGTTATTCATTTACTGCTTTAGTATAAAGTGTTTGAGGTCAATAGTCAAGGTGATATTTTGCATACATGATTAAAGCTCAGTAGTTGAGCACACAGTTATAAGTCACCAGGTCTGAAGTTTAATCTCTTATGACATTAGGGCAGGGGTGGGGAACTTGTGGCCTTAACTCATTCCTCCCTGAAAACGCCTCAGGGCGTGATTAAAAAAAAGCGCTTCCTCCCTGACCATGACTGACAGTGTGGCAAAAAAATTGCGTTCTTTCCCTAAACTGTACAAACTGCTCAAAGAAATATTTTACAACAGGATTCTATCAACATCTGATGTTGATATAAGTGATTTTGATGAAGATTCGAGCGTTCAAACTTTTGTTAGACGAAGGGAGTCAGGCAGGCAGGAAACTTATCAAATTTATCTCTTAGGGAGGAAAGAGTTTTAAGGATGCATGCAACCTTCTAGACCAGGGCTTGGGAACCTGCGGATCCAGAGCCACATGCAGCTCTTTAGCTTATCTCAAGTGGCTCTTAGGCGCCGTCCGGCAGTTGGGTCTATAAAAATTTGATTTATGGGTACTTCTAAAAATGAGCCCTCTATTGGGAATCTACTAACTGGGCATGGATTCGTTTTGTTGTTCGGTTCGGTTTCATCAAATACTTTAATGATTAATTTTCACTTCATATCATTTTTTTGTTGTTGTTGCGTCTTAGATTCGCTTCGTTTCTGACCCGGACATTGAAGCACGTTCAGATAAGATTCAAAACAAAAATAGTATTGAGTAAGAAAAAAGTTAGCTAAAAATGGCCCTTCAAATTGAAAACTTTCTGGACCCCTGTTCTAGACCATCATGTGCTGCCTCCTATGGCCTTGTGGAAGAAATTCTGAATTTCTTTTATAAAAATTAATAATTCACTAAATTGGCACTTATAAATGAAAAGTAGTCACTAATTTAATGTTTTACGTATTAATTTCCATTGGAATAAAATTTTGTACCAAGTAAAATCCTTATTATCAGTTCCTATCATTTAGTACCTAATCTGCTTCCAGGTGTGTTGCACGTGTTTTTCCTCCTTATCATGTCTAAGCAGACAAAAAGAACAGCAAAGAAAGAAATTCAAGCTTTTAATGTTGAGTGGAAATTGCAATATTATCTTATATTTGCTAGAGGTAAAATGATTTGTTTGCTCTGTGTTACTGCAATTTCAACAATAAAGAAGTACAATGCGCATCAGCATTATGCAACTCATAAGGAAAACAAGCCTGACTGCTGCAGGGTCAAACTTCACTTCTACTTCTATTCCAACTGAAGATGATTACTACAACTTTTGTATTGTAGATATAATAAATAAATTTGTAGGTATATATGACTTGTCAGTTTAGCTCAGTTGGTCCGAGAACTGTCTAACACTCAGTCATGATTTCATATCACGGTAGGGAAATGTTAATTTTATATCTCTGTTTTGTTTAATGTGACGTGATAGTCAAACAGTGAAGAGTTTACTCCCCTAAATTATGTGAGAATTGTTCTTGTTGTTCTTACAGGGGGAAACAAAGTCAACTCTAACTTGGTCTGGAGTTTGACAATAAATATGCTAAACTAGAAGGTGAGCCTCGAAAGATTGCATTGCAGAAATTAAAAGATGGGGGGAAAAAAGCAAAGACGACTATTTAAATCAGTACTACATCAAGGAAACACTTCAAGTTATGAAGTTGCCTATTTACTTGGAAAAAAGGAAAGCCATTTAATGATTCAGTAATCATAAAAGAATGCATAATTTAAGTTGTAGGCTGCTTAGATCTTGATAAGGTTAACGAGTATAAAGAACATCTTGATTTAAAGATCACAGCCATTTAATTTCTGAGTGCATGTATGGTTGTTATGTTCTCTATGTTTATTTGATGATTGTATATGGATTTTTATCCCATTTAAGTGAGCTATATGTCACTACAAGTACATTTAACACCCCTGTCTTATGCAAATATTTAATCAGCATAAAAGTTGCTATCCAACGATATACAACATGATTGATTTCATCTTGACCATAGCCTGGAACCCAAAATGACTGCCATCTTTAAATCAAGACCATGTATTACCTAAATATGAAGTCAAACTTAGGTGACTCGGAGGTACATACAGGACCAAACTTAGCTCCTATAGTACTCTGGCACATGTAACTCAAAAACTAACCAATGTAGCTTAATGCATTTTTTTTAAGCAAACGGTCAGGGTCATTGCTACATAATAGTTCTAACTTAGTGAGTGTATGTACTGATAGAGCACCATCTATAATAGGAAAGCACCAAGAATTTATTACACATCTTTAAAAAAAAAATTACTGATCCAAATACCATGATATTTTTCATTGTATCAGAATCTATGAGCCAAATCAACTATTTTAAATGAAACTTTAGAGAAAGTGAACTATATTCAAGCAAATGCAATGCAACGTCGACAATTTCAACAAATGCTCATGATGAATGATGAGATATTTAATGTTGATTTGCCCTATCATTCCAAAGTGCGCTGGTTATCGCAAAGACAGGTTTTAGTAAAAGTTTTATCTTTAAGAGAACAAATAATTAAGTTTTTTCAAAAAAGCGATCAGCATTGTTAATTATCACAAAACATTGATGTCGTATTTCTAAGTGATGTAATTCCAAAGCAAAATGACTTTAACATTTCTTTGCAAGGTAAGTGTAAATCTATATATGACATGTGGCAAAACATTCAGGGATTTTGAAAGAAGCTAACCTTTTTAGATCCCTTCCTGCTCAGTTGAAACTTTCTGAAGAACACTTTCCTGAGCTAACAAAAGTTAGTAGGGGAGATGAGGAGTATTCCAATGAATTTTTTGAGGAATACAAATTAGTTTGAGGTCCCAAATAGCAGTTATGCACCTGGAAGACCAATTAAAATTGTGCACCTCTGCTTTAGAACCTGATATCCCAATGTTTCTCGCAAAAAGCAATCTCAAAAAAGTCATTAAAAGGTTAGTACAGTTTTTTTTATTTCTTTTAAGAAGTATACACTAATTAAATTAGGACATAGGTTATTAAGAAAATGCTTAGAAGTTTAGATTTTGCTGTAAACGTACTAAAGATTTCTTGAGTGCGGCTTTATTAGAAGACAATAAATTTCAATGTGGCCTTTTAACATAAAAAGGTTCCCCACCACAGCATTATGGTGACACACTTCATAAATTTTCACAAATTAACTTAAAGAAAGGAAACTCTGATCCCAAGCCATGACAAATTGCTTTTTTCTGTGTATTATTCTTGCACTTGTAAAATTGATGATAGTTATGGATGTACATATCCTCCAAGTAATATTTTGTTATGATTGTTAAATTTTGGCATATTTTGTGTTAAATGTTAGTATCAGTTATGTGACATATATGCAAAATGTAATTATTTACATCAGGATTCCAAGGATACTGTTTTGAATAAATGGGGGGCTGGGGTGGGGGATTCAATAGTCAAAGGTTAAATATTTTATACTTGTTTGTGTGCCCCAGTCTATGAAATACATTTTTGGTCACATTTTCACAAAGTCTATCACAAGTGTGTATCTAAGAAAATTCTTCTCTAATATTTTAAAAACATGTTTTTCAATGAATTACCAACTCTTAATTTATGTAGTATACTGTATGTCTAAAATAATTTAAATTGTAGAGCCACATAAAGAGCAATTTTCTTTATTGACCCAACAACCATAATTATTCTCATATTGTCTGATAAAAAATCCCAATATATTTGTAAAATATCAAACATATAATAAAATATAATATCAGATAAATGAATTTGGAGGATTCCATATTAATTCTCATGATAGCTTGGATTTAGAAATAGAATTATTTCATGATAATTTGATTATTTCAGTATATTGGTTTATATATATATCTTAGAATTATAAGCTAGTGCCCATGAAGAAATTGAGAATCTAAATCTGTTACTATTAAATTTGGCTTGATTCATGTTAGATACCAATGATTAATTTTTTTCTTTCTTCCTTTATGTGTGTGCGGGGGTGTATATTTCATTCATCAAGGATTCTTCTAGAACATATTTTTCCTGCTAGGTACTCTTCCTCCCACTAACACTTCAAGGTTGACAAATCAGTACTGTAATCCACAGGTATGTCTAAAAGCTCTACACCTTGCTACACCTAATATTATAAAAGGCATGGACATTCAATTTTAAATCTCAAAATTATTAAAAACAAGAGCCACCAGCTTCTGTATTGTTTTGTTGATTCAGTTATATCTGATAATTTTACTAAATATTTACAAAAGAAATGGGGGATTTAGATCCCCAAGATCTTTTTTGTCTTAATAATAGATTATTTAAAAAAATGGATCTAAAGGAGGTAAATTAATTAGAGTCAGTCCAGGTTTCTTCATCCTGATTCTTGATCTAAGACCAATGAATTGTTATGTTTAATTTATATTTTAAGTTTCTCCTTGGTTACAAAATGACTTCCTCTCTTGAACAAACCTCACCAAATTAAGGAAAGCCAAGTCAGATAAATATTTTCCTAAAATCTTTTCTCCAAAAGAGGAAGGAGAAAGAAATACATTCTATATTTGAATATTGATTTGTGATCATCAGATGGCTGCTGACTTTTTGTTGTTGTTATATTTATTAGATTTAGTTTAGTATGGCACAAGGCCAAATGGAGAGAAATAAAAGTTGGAAGATTGTGTTGTACCACTCTTCCAAGTAAGGAAGGCATTGCTGCCTGAAAAAACAGCATTCAAATTCCTGGCTTTTATCTGAACACAAACACTCAAGACACAACTATCTCAGTCAAACATAAGCCTGGGAATAAACTAAGTTTAGCTTAGTCTGGCACAAAACCACACGTGTGAGATACCCAGTAAGGATTGAATTCACTAGAGTAGTAATGGTCTGTGAGACTAGCTTGCTAACCATTGATGAGGTGTTCAAGTGAAGAATATCCATTTTGATCAGTGAAGAAAATCCATATTGCTAGGTTGTTAAGCCCACTGCTCACTTAGCAGTGACATTTGGATCTATGACAGCAAGTAATACTCACCAGCCTCAAACTATATTAAAGAAAATCTCATATTCCCAGTTTTTGAAGATTGTTGGCAATGTTTCAATTTTACAAAATGACTACGTGACAAACATAAATGAAACATTGATTCTATTCTTTTATAGAGTGACAAAAGAATAGGAAACCCAACTAATTATATTAGATTACAGTTAATACGAACACCACAAATATTTCGACCACCAGTACCAACTACATTTATTTTGTTGGGTGTTGTGGTTCATGAACCTGGTTGGATTTAGTTTGAGTGTGTAGGTAGACACTTTCATCTGCGTAAAATGTTTCTGTGCTCAGTGAAATCTATTTTATGTACTTGTAAAATCAATAATGATCCAGAGTAAACTAGTGCTTACATGTATAGTTCAAGGGAAAAACTAAAAGGCTCAGAAATCATGCTGAGTTGGCAGTACTTGCTGCCAAAAAATATCTAGAAGAATGAAAAATTCAATTTCAATCCAGTTCAAGATGACCACCTGCTAGTGATCTGTCTAGTATTTGCAAATTTGCCAATGACTCCCCATCACAATCACTGTAATATACATTTCTTCTTAGTACTACTAGTATATCTATCACTGCCACAGATACTAGTAATACTACCATTATAGCCATTACTACTAATAATAATTTCATAATCTTTGCCAAGACTACAGCTATCAGCATGATAATAACTTTGAACTGTTATAAACTCAGGGAAACTAAAACTTAGATCAGATAACATTAAATGAAGTGCGTAAATAATCCTCAAAGAATCAAATACATTATCTCAATGTGAATTTACAAGAATTCTTAGTGAATAAGCATGAGTTGTATATTCTTGAGTACCGAATAATCGTCCCCCCATCTCCGCTTATTAATTTTCCAGAAAAATTCCAACCCCCCCACTTTTATTCCAACCCCCCGCTTATTAATTATTCCAACATTGAAGATCCACTTCTCTGACCGGCACTTCTGACATGCCATAGTCCCACCTCAAAAAAATAAAATAAAAGGTTTTTCACAACTAATTTTTTGTGCTTTCGATCTGTAAGACCTTGCTCTCCTCATGGGATTTGTCAATTTTGATTTTTTAAGGTTTTAGAGGGTGGGGTCCTATTTACAATATAAATATAATGTGAAAACGAGCCCTTGCTTTGCGCCATTTCCACTATTCGTGTGCACAATGTTTGTTTCCCTTGTTTTGATTTTTAAATTCCTACTTTTTACGAACGCAGAGCTACATTACCAAAATTATTATTTATTTTTAAAAATCCCTAACAGGATGCGAAAATTTATTAGTACGTAAGATTTTTAAAGTGGGCATTTGATAGCAATGCGCACTTTGTTTTGTTTGTTTGTTTTT
>VCCN01002867.1:1613071-1625432 GCA_006491835.1 Architeuthis dux
ATGCATGTTTATGTATGCTAATATTTCATTATTCATACAGCTGCAGTGTCTGCTTTTTCAAATTTCTAAATGATGGCAAAAATTAGCTCTCTTCTGCTTAACTTCTATTACAACACATTTTTCCAATGTAATATTCTTTTTGTTGCAGAGTAAAAATATTTTTTTATTCGTGTGTATGCCGTGCGTGTGTGTTTTTTTAAAATAAGGGACAAAGAATGGATCACTAATCTAAGGGAATTAATTCATCTCTTTTTTTGAAGAGTTATTTCCCTTGACTTCATATCCTTGTTAGATTTTTGTTGATTTTTGTTTTCTAAATATTCAGTTGCGAAGCTATATTTTTAAAAATCTAGAATCTTCTTTATTATTATCGTTAATTACTTTAATTTTTATTGTAATTAATTTTACAATTCTTTGATCTTAAAGGGTATAATTGTTTTCTGTTATCTTCTGAAAGAAAAATTCCTTAATGTCTTTTCTGTAAAAATCTTTGCTGTAGACTTGATTGTTGCTGCATATATTTTGAACACTTTTTTTTTTGATCACGGATGTAATTTTGAGATTCATATTTAGTCGAATGAATTGTAAAATAGTTTTGTTGTATGTGCAGATTGAAGTTAAAAAATCAAGGGGAAAAGGTGTTTGTTTGGAATTGGTTCGTCAAAGATTTTGTCAAGATTTTGAAAGGGAGATAACTTCAGTAGACACGATTATTTAAGCTGCTGCTACCCTATTACGGAACAAATGAAAGCAGAAAAATCGGTTATACTTTTTGTACCCTTCCGCGCTTCAGCACTTCTGGCGTCTGGCGAATAAAAGATATGATAAAAAATGTTTTCCCTTTCGTGTCTTTGTTCGTTTTAAAATGAACTCTCAAATAAAGAGATCGTTCCTATAAAAATAAACCGAACGCCAGAAGAAAGCCGTGAAAGTGAAGATTTCTTTTATCATAACTTTTATTCAGACAGGTTTAAAAGAATTAAGAATCCAATCGAATAAAAATAAATGAAAAATGTCTTTAATCCGTGAAAAGGGTTATTTTTTATCGTAACTTTTACTCAGAACTGTCGGTTAAAAGAATAAAAAATCAACTAAAACATTGAGCTGGGATAAAGTAAATAATATAAATATATATTCATAGATTTAAGATGTAAGTAAAAAGTAGTCATAACAATTAATAATAATGATTTATAATACTTCATCGGATAAAATTAAATGAAAAATATCTTTATTTGACAAAAGGAGTTATCTCCCCTAGACGCCAGAAGGGCGGAAGGGTATAAAAAGTATAACCGCAGAAAACATGACCATTTAAAACTTTATTTTATTAAATTTCGTGTAGAGAAATATTGTTAGAAATGACAAAGAAAAATTATTTAATCATTTTTTGTTATTAATTTCAAATGCATATTGATTTTAGTGTTACAAATATGAAAAAAATATTCAATCTTGTTTGTTGTTAATTGCAAACCCAACCTTAATCCTAACTCTAACTCTAAACACTAACAATAAATGATATCCTTTGTAGTTAAATTTAATACAATAGAGTGTTAAATGGTCAAGTTTTCTGCTTTCATTTGTTCCGTAAGCAGCAGCTTAAATATGTAATCGTGTCTACTGAAGCTATCTCCCTTCCAAAATGTGGGCGAAATTTTGAACAAACCTATTAGAACATTGAAATGGTTCTTCGGACAATTGAACTCCTTCTTGTTATTTGTGTTGTAAACACGACGTTTCGGCCGATCCATTCTTCAGCCTTCTTCAGGTGTAAAATCCGAGTGTGATGGGTTAAACAGAAATTATGTTTAAAGGGGGGGGGGTAGCCCTTATAGCGCATGGCGCTAGTGTTTCTGAATTTCGACTAAATGCATTAGCCAGACAAGTGCGGATTTCAACAAATCTAAACCCGACAGGACAAAGACATAGAAACACCAGGGCCATGCGCTATAAGGGCTACCCCCCTTTAAACATAATTTCTGTTTAACCCATCACTCTCGGATTTTACACCTGAAGAAGGCTGAAGAATGGATCGGCCGAAACGTTGTGTTTACAACACAAATAACAAGAAGGAGTTCAATCGTCCAAAGAACCATTTCTACAATGATACAATACTATTATGTCAATAAAATTGGATAGATAGTAAAATTTATAATAGCAATGGATTTATTTTAACTTATGTACATTGTTGGAAAGGGAGTTTAGTTTGTTCATAATGTATTTGAGTGTTCCTGCAGGTTCATTCTATGGGAAGGGAAATAGTTTGGCCTCGTCCTCCGACCCAGACGAGATGTGGCGCAAGGCCTTTTTTAAATGTGGGAAACCACACATATTTGCATATGGGTCAGAGGCAAAAACTGTCCGATTCCATCAGTGTTATTGCTGCAGGCCTCAGAGTGTACCCACCGACCCTACCCCTCTTAGTGTAATGGGGAGGTACTACCCGGGAGATGGGTCCCCAGAAACAAGGCTTATACTTATTTATACTGATCCCTGGCCATGAATGACCAGAGATGGCAGGTAAGTATGTGAAGGGAAGTTGTAGCTAGAAGTTGAAGAGTTGGTATTTTGTGGAAGTGCTAATTATATTATTAGTAATGATAAATTCTCTTATATGAAGGTCAAATGGAGTTTGCTAGGTTTGGTCGAGGCCGCATTGAGGTTGCCAGTCTATAAGAAGTTGAATCAAGGTCACTCAATTGTGGACATAGGTCAGGTGTAAGAGGCTGGTTGGATACTGGTGTGACTGACTGCTACTTGTTTCTGATGTGAATGCGCTCGCTGGGAATGGTAGTATCAGCTAGGTATATGAAATTGGTTGTACATAGTGACACTAGCTTGTGAAGAAATAAAGAAATGAGAATGCAAACCAAGTATTAATAACAATATCAAAAGATTTACTGTGTACAGTGTGCTGAAAAGAAGAGTATAATAGTGGAGAAGTTCATAATTGAATGGATGAGTTCTCACTAATGTTAACTTCATGTTGCTGTTGTTGAGCTGAAAGATTGTATCACTGCTTTGCTGTGGTCAAGTAGTGAGAGGTGTACGGTGGTAGGAAGTCTGTTGACTTCTTTAGTCACTACTAGTGGTATATGCTACTGACGAGCCCTTGTATACCTTCATATTTCCAACTGTGTTTTGATTAGAGGGAAAATATTTATGATGTTCTTCCATCAAATTTTATTACTTACTGGAACTTTCAATCCTGCATGTTTGTAAAAATTACTTATCTTGTTTGACTTCTCATCTTTGAAGAATGAAGACATTCACTACAAAGTTTGTAAGTGTGCCATGCCAGGATGCATGTGTAGATGTTAGACTAGCTCATACTTGGACTTGTCTAGTCGTATCTGAGGGAGCAATCAAACTTGTTGAAAGGTGATTGTCTGCATTGATGGTGAATAGCTAAGGGACATCTTCCTATTGTCACGGTTGATGTGTCACTGATTTTTACCTATTTGTGGATCTGTTTGTAAAGGCTGGATAAGTTTCAGAGAACTACTTGACTGGAGTAAAATAAAAATGATTCAAACAAAATGTGGACAATTTAATACGAATTTGTAAAGAGACTGCTGAATGTACCTTTGCATTTGTATGTAGGCATGTAATGATATATTTTGAGAGAGAGTAGGTGTTTGTGCATGTATGTATACATCTTCACTTATCACCTCACACACATTGATACAGGGCTTTCATGGTAATTATTCAATAGTAAATTTTCATTCTCTTTTTTTGTGTGTGTGAACCATCATTTCTTGGATGTGATTTATGATAATGGAGAAATAGCCTAACTACTTATCCAATGATTTTTATTTTCCAGGACAGAGATGGAGCTGATGACTTGTTGTCTGCAGAAAGTAAGCATCTTTGGAATTCTAAAAAAGTCCTTGAAGTTCAACTCCGGAATATTCAATCTACGCTGCAGGTAAAAGTTCCATAGATTTTATTTGTTGACCGAATTTTTTAGATGAAGCATTGGCATTATTGATTTTTGATTAGTTTTTCTTTCATCTTATTTTTGTTGCTTTTTATTGCAATGTTCAGGTCGTTTTTTTTTTTTTACATTCTATGATCTGTTAAGTAAGCAGCAGGAATCAGAAAACAAAGAATTAGCCTTTGATACGATTTAAACTCACATCCTGTATCCTTGGGAGAGTCTGATAAGGACAGTAGAAATCAGACCAGCAGATGTCATTCAAATATAGCTGAATTCTTCCATATCTAATTTCATTTGTTGTCTTTAATAGGATAGATATCTAAAATGCTGTTTATCTGCCATTTTGTTAGTCTCGTAGTCCAGCTGGTCCAGCACACCATTCTCATTTGTCCACAAGTCACACAAAGGAAACAAATGTTTATTTGCTAGAGTTGCTTCTCTGTTAATCACCGCTACCCACAATAGACCGGTTTAAACACTGTTGCTGGGTTTAGGTTATTCATGTGTTCTTTATTCTTTTATATGATTTAGGCCACCCATTTAGCAATTGCTAACACCGGTGCTGGGCTGATATGGGTTCCCAATTAATTATTAATTAATTAATAATTGTCTTTATAATTATCATATATTTATCTATGTATTATGTATCCAGACTTTGCCCAGCCCTAACCGTTCATAGTAGAAACTTGAAAATTTGCACAGTAGGGAAAATGTTTTTTTTTTAAATTTCCCCCCCATAATAGGTTTTAAGTGAGGGATTCAATTTGCAATGTAAGTTTATCCTAAATTGATCTCTTAGTTTTGTCCGGCAGCATTCACAAAAATTCAGACTTTTTTAGTGATCACAGCACAACAAAATGCGAGAGAAGTAACTTATTCATTGATCACCATTTTTTCCAATTCTTTAATATTACTGGTAGCATTTTCATCAAAATAACTTAATTTTACCACCACCACTGCTTAATTTACAAGGTAAAAAGAAGCATATATGGGTGGTGGTGATTCATAATTTCCCTTAGAATTCTAATTTTCATTATTACTTACCTCTGACACTGAGTTTGTCTGTCCGTCTGTCCACACAATATCTCTAAAAGTTCTCAATGAATTTCAATTACTTTTTGTGGAAGTGTGGGCCATGGACTAAGGAAAAATTGATTAAATTTTGAGGCGGATCCAGGAATCTTTTACAGTTACCTCTCCTGCATTGTGGCTATATGTCCACACAATATCTCTAAAAGTTCTCAATTAATCTCAAGGAAATCTTCTGGAATGGTAGGTCATAGGCTAAAGAAGAATTGATTAAATTCTGGGGTGGATCCAGGAATCTTTTTCGATTGAGAGATATTTTTTTCATACATTCATGTAATCACTCATGTTTATCCACACAATATATCTAAAAGTTATCGATGGATTTCAATGACATTTTGTAGAAGAGTAGGCTAAGGAAGAATTGATTAGATTTCATTGAAATTCATTGAGAACTTTTGGAGATATTGTGTGGTCAGACAGACAGACAAAAATGAGTGAATACATATACCTCTTTCAACTTCATTGGCAGAGGCAAACTAACCCAAACAATCATGCTAAAGTTAATGCTGAACAAAGAGCTTACACAGAAGACCATTTTCATTAAAAATCATTATTTTCAAAGAATGTGATATATAAATATTGAAATATATTTTTCAGACTTTGGAAAACTGCCGTCATCTGCTACAAGCAAATCTCGATGAGCGTAACCGTGTCATGGAACTGACTAATGAGTCAGCAGCATTGGTGAAGCAGAAACACCAAAAAGTGCGGCCAAGCACTGCAGACCCCAAGTTTGCAAACCTGCAGTGCACAACAATTTGCCCACCAGTGGCTGATACTCCTGAAGTTCATGCAGCTCTAACCGAAGCCCTGAACGTAACTGCTGAAGCAAGCAAAGTACGACAGGAGGTTGACAATACAATAATTAAGGTTGGTGACCTTAATCAAGCTGCCCATGATTCTGTCAACAAGGGTTTGGTGAAAAAAGTGGCAGAATCTACACATCTTCTGGTAAGAATTGATTCTCTTGATATTTAAGATGCTTACAGTTTTATTACTAGTTTTACTCAATCTGTTTATTGTTGCATTTTATCAAAAATCTACTATCTAATATTACTAGGGATTAGAACATAAAAAATCAGAGAAAAGGGGGTGGCAGAATGACTACAGATTTGTGCCCCGCTTAATCATTGAGGCTTTCAAAGCCTAAGTAGTTAAAGTGGCATCCATGAAAGACGGGCTCCCAAAGTGTATTCTGTGGGTATGATTTGAGGACAAGCCTTGTTGAAAGCTACTGTCCAAGTCTGGAGTTGACTTTGTTTTTCTACCATAACAACAAGAACAAGAACAATCCTCACCTAATTTTCCAAGTCTAGAGTTGACTTTGTTTTTTCTACCGACTGTCCCGTCACATTAAACCAAACTGATATGTAAAATTAATATTCACCTACTGTGATTTGAAATTGATTGGTAGCTGGCTCTCTTACCGACAGAGCCAAACTGACAAGTCTTACATATCTATGAAAATTTATTTTACAGATATGCAAGGGCTCATTTTACCATAGCTACTTGCTGGTTTTGCTAAGTGAAGTGCACATCCTTTCCTGTCATATATATTTTATTTATTTGCTATTGTACATGTGTAAACACTGTATTATGAGCAGAAGATATATGTTTCTGAATTAAGCCTGGAATCAGCAAACAATATTCATGAATGTATATGTGCTCAGTTAGCTAGCTACTATGATAAAGTAGATTACTGTAATTCCTTTTCTATAATGTAAGGTTGTTATAATGACAGATATTAACAGATTTAAAATGCAACAAAAGATGTACTCACACAGATTCAATTTATTCATATATATTTACAATGACCGCACTCAACACAATGTGTGTCTTCTCAATCTCCTAAAACGATTATGGCTTCCCTCAACTCACAACGTAAACAGTGGCGCCTTACCGGAAGTCGATAAGTGCTCTTCTGTCTAAAGGGAGTAAGTCAATCAGACAAGAGAATATTTACTTAACATATAAGATTCATTCATGTGAATTAGCTGCTATAGTAACTTGTTTGACAGATGGAAATCAACTTTTATATCATCTGATATTCTCAAAAGGTCATCCATTCAATAATGACCAAACAAAATATTACTCAGTTTTTTGCTATTACTATTGCCACCTCTTCCCAAGATAATTGCCTTCATTTATTTTGGAATCTCATCAGTAATTGATTATGATCTTTCAAACGTTTAAGGTGAAGAGATTACATAAGATAATCAAGTACACAACCTTTAACAATCAGGTGAGAGAATCACTGATAAAGGATAGATATTTACTGAATTTACTTTAGTCTCACTCAAAACCACATTTGAAGAGTACTCACTAATGATCAAATAGTTTTAACAGCTTGTGAACCACTGCACAATGTCAGTTGCTCTCTTCAATGCTAATGAATGTTCCAACTTGATCACGAACACAGAAATGCTGTTTTTATTCTCAAATCATTGAACACCATGCACCTTAACCTTGCCAGAAGCAACGTTATTAGCAGATAAATGCAAATTTAATCAGGCATCACTTATCAAACTGACCAAATAAAGGTTGGATGTCAATCCAGTTGACTTTCAAATTGATGGTAAGCTATCTCCTCTGAGATGTTGTGTGAATTTGGCTAAAGCTGACCAATTGCAAATTTGTATGCCTAGAGCAAAAGACTCTAAAGGATAAGGCTTATGAAAACGGAGTTGTCGTTCTTTGTCAAAAAATAGTTAAAATTTATAAAAGTTTTATCAGCTGGCTATTTTCTTTATGCAAATTGTATTTTAATAAAGAGTGATTGAAAGTCAAGGGAGATAATTCATAGAAACCTATGACAAAATAGCTGTTCTCTTTGATTTAAAAAAGATCTTTTATTAGTTTTCTCGAAAACCGCTTCAAACTCAACACTGCAATGCCTTGTGTGCTGACTAATATATCTGGCAAATGTCAACTTTGTACAATAGCCATTTGTCTAGTAATAGTGGTGCATTAGATTTCTCAAGAGCAGCTGATCCCAAAAACTTCAAACTTAACACTGTAATGCTTTGTGTGCTGACTAATATATCTGGCGAATGTACAATGGCCTGTTGTTGAGTAATCATGGTGCATACACACCGATTTCTTCAATTGTAGTTAGATGTATAAAAACGGAGTTGTCGTTCTTTGTCGAAAAATAGTTAAAATTTGTAAAGGTTTTATCAGAAGGCTATTTTCTTTATGCAAATTGTATTCTAACAAAGAGCAATAGAAAGTCAAGAGAGAAAAGTTCATAGAAACTTATGATGAAATATCTGGTCTCTTTAATCTTTTAATTTCTTAAGAACTGCTGATCCAAATAACTTCAAACTCAACACTGCAATGCTTTGTGTGCTGACTAATATATATCTGGCAAATGTCAACTTCGTGCAATGGTTAGTTGTCTACTAATCAAGGTGCACAAATTCAAACTCAACACTGTCGAGTAATCGTGGTGCATACACACAGACAGAGATTTCTTCAATTATAGTTAGATGATAGAAAAGTTTGAATAATAAAGTAACATTTGAGATGTGCATTATAAGTGCATTCTATCCAAGAAATTGCCATATCTTTATGTTGAAGAATGTAGTGAAATTTAACCAAGTAAAGCCCAATTCTAATCATTGGATTCCAATGAGATGTTAGCACATGCACATCAGTTAAAACATTTGCTATTAAATATTTAAATATTTAATTAATATTAAATATTAAATGTTAAATTATTGCAGTCTTCATTAAATCTTTTTCAGTCATTTCAAAGTGCCAGCATAAAACTTAGTCATTATAGTTTTACTTATAGATTTTAATATTGTATGGTATCAAATATGATTCTTTTTCTTTAGAAGTTAACTCACATCAGCATTTTTGTCTTCATTATTCCTATTTTCACAATATTTTGATCAGTATGATTTCCAGTCATTATTAGCTGACATGGTGTAAGTTATTTGACTGATTGTTCTTATCTAAATGCAGTTGGAAAATAACAATGTTAGTTGCACAGATATATCCTTTATCAGTTTTTGATCATAATCTTCACAGCTTCCTCTGTTTTTAGATGAAGTTTTGCATCCTCATGACTAGCACAAATTAAAGCAGAAATTTGCAAATGGCTTTTTGTCCGGATTAAAATTGAGAGTTTTCTGTCCTTTTGAAAAAGGCTATAATCACTGTTGGCTCCTGATGATATAATTTGGCCATCTATTGAATATCTGTGATTAAAAGAAATTCTGTGAGTTTATCTGTTTTGTCTATAGAAGAAATGCAAAATCATATTTTTTTTTATTTGTGTGATGAATACTGAGTTCTTGTTTTTATTCTATAGCAACATTTGTCCCTGTGTAATGGCCAGAACCGGAAAGCCCTGCAACGTTCTCAGACTGTATATGATAGGACGGAATGGAGCAGGGACTCATTACTGGTAAGAAAATTAATGTATTGTTGGGCAGATAATTAGATTCATCTTCGTTGCATTGAACATTTTTTTTTCTCATGGATTCAACTTTCAAAAATGTACTGACAAGAGAAATCTTTAAACAAAGTATTCTTAATACACCCTTTATTACTACTTATAAAGGTTTCTTAGGAAACTTCTCATCTTCCTTATAGTTTTACAAATTGTCATGGAAGGAATCAACAAAGTTCACACAACATGGGAACTAAGAAATTTGAGATCAAGGATGTTTCAGCAAGATTATCATGCAAGATTAAAATAGTTTCCAAAAACATATCTTTGTCAGATAAATTTATTTTGCCTGATCCACTTTTTAATCACCACTACCTAAATACTGGTTTATTGCTGGGTTTAGGTTATTTACGCATTCTGACATTTATATGTATCTATGTATCCTGATTTCGCCCATCCCTAACCATTCATAGTAGAAATAGTGAAATTTTGCACACACACTCACCTCAATGAGTAGGGAAAACATGTTTTTTTTTGTTTTTTGAAAAATGCAATCTAAGTTTGGTCACTAGTTTGTGCCAGATTGTTTTTTTGAAAATTCAGACCTTTTTAAGTGATCACAGCCAACAAAAGGTGAGGGAAGTAACTTATTCATTGATCACCCCCAACACAGCATATATGGGTGGTGGTGATTCATAATTTCCCTTGGAATGCTAATTATATATCATTTTGATAGTGCTGCACACAATCCTGTTTTATTGCTTTTTTTATAGCACCAGTTCTTGATACTAAGTTTAGCTTAGTAAAGCAATGTAGTACCTCTTTTTTTCTAATTTTAAAGAAATAAAGAACAGAAAGGAAGAAGCAAATCAGTTTTTAGATAATGTTTTAATCAATTTGAACGAAGAAAATGTGAGTCTGTCTATGGTGCTTTAAACTTTATGCTAGAAGCGTAAGACTTCATAGCTGAGGCTGAAATGATGCTGAAGATCTGCACTTGGAGCCTCTTTTTTATATTAACATTCTGAAAGGTTTAACGTTGCTTTTTTAAAATATCATTTTGACTACAATATGGGCAATTTAATTTTATCCAAGTTCACAATTTGCGTACATATACTTGTATTTTTAGATTAAAATCTTTACAAGAAAAAATAGAAATCAAAGTGAAATTTTGAGTGAAAAATGACTTTCACCTAAACCAGAGGAAAAAAAAACAATAAAGTATGAGTTTTCTATAGTTTTGAGAAGGGTCATTAATATTCAAATGGTTCTTCAAACGATTGAACTTCTTCTTGTTCTTTAAAAACAAAACTTCTGTTTACCCCATCACACTCAGATTTTACACCTGAAGAAGGCCAAAGAATTTTTTCCATCAAATCTAATCTTTAAATTTTTTTATTTTCAGCGTAATGAGTGGCTGACATGTCGTGAACGTTATGGTCGTCCAATGGTGAATGTTTTCCAGAGACATGCTGGACCCTATGTACCAGGCTCTGTTGAAATAAATGAAGTAATTCTTGATTTCTATCATAATTTATATCTCTCAAAATTATTGCTATCCACATTTGCCATAACCAGTGCTACGATTAAGCTTCCAAAATAGTTTGTGATACATGTTTTTTCTCAGTTATTGTGACCAGCAGTTATCAAGTTAAATGTTGTAAGATATTCTCCATGTTGCAGCAATAGATATTAATCAAAACTAATGCATTATTGTGCAACCTATACTTTTATGACATCATAAATCTAAAATATTAAACACGGCATGCAGGGAAACCCATTATTTAAAAAAAGAAATAAAATTGTTGAAGTTTTTGTCTGGGAATCGCAGACTATAAAGCAAAAAAGAATTGGCAACACTCTTCTCAGATTAAAAGATATGGCGAAAACATTCTACAACTGTGTTACTTGATTTAATTGTTTTGAGAAAGTTGATTTAAAAATTATCAAGTAATATAATTTTTCAGGAAATAAAATAAATTTAAAAAATTAAGAAAAGCGAGCAGAACATACAGTGTTTTAAATCTAGGTAGTGCTGGTGGCATTAAATGTAGGATATTTGTATTAATTTTAAGGGGGATTTTGATTTCTGTGACCTGATCAAGTGAAAAGATTCCAAGATGGCATTCATTTTTTCTATTTTTCTAACCCTGAGTTCTTAGGTGGCATCTGCTCTTCAGTGTTTGATGACTAGAAAGAAGAGATCAATGAATGAGAAAGGCTGAACTTTAAGATATAAAGTCCAAGCGTTTCAATATTTTGAATATTACCCTCTCTTAATATATTTGATCATATATTTTAAAAATAAAGTATCAATAAGATACAAGAGTTTCTTCTGACTTTTAGAATTTTACTTGTTTTATTCAACTCAAGGTTTTATTCATAATTTCCATACATTTCTATATAAGATATTTCTTAAAGAAGAGCTAAAGTTGATTGAGATTAACACCTAAATATTAAACTCTAACCATTATTAAAAGTATCTGATTCCATTATTAGTTACGCTAAAAACAATAACAAAGATAAATGCATAGCGTAGAAGCGTAGTAATCTCTAAGAGTAAGCTAAATGTAGCAGCAGTGGTAATAGTGCCTAGAAGCCTTAAGGATCAGTCTGTCAGTAAGAAGTAAGCTAGGGTGCTGATGAGACTAGAGAAAGAAAGAGGGTAATGTTAACGATGCGCATAATCTTTCTTTCTCTGCCTGTTCTGCAGTAGTGGAAAGGAAATGCAATAAATGCATGTGCAAGGATGCAGTTTGCACATGGTAGAAGTGCATTGTTAATAAAGAATGCAAATACTCTGCAATGATAAGAAGTATATTTATTACAGAAAATAATAAAAAGTAGTTCTTAGCTGATGAGAAGAAGTAATGTATTTAAAGTATTCGATTTATTAGTTAGTAAGTGTCCTTAGTTTGTTGAAGATGTTAAGGAAG
>VCCN01002867.1:1625947-1652013 GCA_006491835.1 Architeuthis dux
CACATCATTTCTATAAAATAGAATTAATAACAAAGACTTACTCAGTTTATTGCACTGAAGAAGATGTGCAAATCCTTAACACTTTATGTTCAGAAGAGCAAAGAATAACAAGAGTGGATACAAAGGTCCCAGTATCTGTAGCAGTGGCAATATGAAGAAGGGTAGTAGTAAAGGAAAGGAAGCAGAAAAAACATATATATCCAATTAAATAGTGGACACCAAACCTGAGTACAGAGCTGTTTTGTGGAGCAATAAAGAAGTTATTAATAATCTCTAATAGGATGATGCAATTAGAGGAATATTTTTAAAACTTGAAGCTATTTTATTATTGTTATATGCAGGCTGAATTGTTTAAAAATGATGTTTTAGCTGTTAGTGTAACTGAATTAAGACTTTTGTATGCCTCAAGCCAAACCAAATAAATGGCCTTTACTGAGGAAAAATGAACATGGGTTATTTACTATTCATTTCTATAGGAAAACTGAGAGTGCATTCCACGTGAAATTTAAAATTTGAATCAAAATTGGAAAATGATAGGATACTTGTAAAATAAAACCTGTTGCATGTGAAATAGAATTTAATTCATGTAATGAAGATCCACATAAGTAGTAAATGAGAAGTGGTAGAAAAGGTTCCTGATTAACCTAAATAGTAATGAAAGACAATGTAAGTATAAAATTTATTTTGGTTTAGTACACATACAACACATGCAGAGAATAACCAACTAGTCCAACTGCCTTTGTTTGTAGTTTAAGCATTTGACTGGATCATAATAGCAATAGTTGGGTCTTCGTTTGTTGAGTGTTGTTGTCCCAAATTTAGAGAAAATTAATTTCAATTTAAGGTGCATTAACATAACATGTTGGAAATCCACATTTATAAGCTTGATTTCACTTTCACCCTGTTGCCAATTTTCCATTGCAGGCCAATCACAATTTGCTGAAATCGATGGCACAAACCAGCCAGGATATCAACCTGCTCAACTTAGCCAAACTCAACATAAAAAATGACCTGCACAGCAAATCAGCTGCTATCAAGATTGATGGAGATGTGTTTCGCCTGCGTCGGAATCGATCCAGTCACAGATGGCCTATTGGTGCCAATTTTTAAAAAAGTTGTTGATAAAATTCTTTTTGTTTTGAAATTTGACCTTAGGGATTAAAATGTCTGCTTTTTTAGTAAAAAGAAAAACAACCAATTTTTACATCTGCATGTTTGTACGTCTGTTAGTGTCTGCCATAAGCACAAACACACACACACACATGCATACACACAGTATGTGTGTGTGTGTGCTTATGTATGTGTTCACTGTTTTAAAGCACACACATGTTTTGCAAATATTGGCTGTTTATTATTGATTTTTATTGTGTTCAATTTTATCACAAAAAAGATTCACCCGTTTGTAATTTCAGAAGGATTTTCTGTTTTTCTTCCTTCAGTTTAAAGCTCTTTTATTTAACACTTACATTTCTGTAAATCTTTCTATGGTACTTTGAATCAGCAACCTAAACACTCTGTAATAATTTGCCTGAAAATTTCGATGAAGAATCCTACTTTGGTGTTAATTTAAAATTCAATCTCTTTTCTGTTTTCCCTCAGACGTCAGTTGCTATTTTGGTAGCTACTGATTCACGGTTTACTATGGTTCATAACAATAAAAATTGAAGACAATTACCCTTATAATTATTTTGAGAATACTTTTAAATTTTGATATTTCGCATTTTTGTATTCTCTCTCTCTTTATTGGGCAGGTCCCAGGAGAGAAAATATAGTACATTAATACTTCTTGTCTAGAATTTTGTTAGATGGGGTGTTTTAATCATTGTATCTGGTTTATTCAGACTATTTTCCTCGTGTTTATTGTTTATTTATTCTCAACAACCAGATTTGACATTCCAGAATACAACAGATACCTGAGGAAAGCAGTAGGGTACACAGTTGAAATGTTGTAAAAAATAAACAACAAAGGCAAGGAAAATAGTCCAAATAAACCACATACAATATATTGATACTTCTTCATTATTTTTGCTAATTTTTATGATGCAACAAACAAGCATGTAAATATTCTCATTTGATTTGTATTTAAAAAAGACTAACACAATATTTACAATCATTGTGTATGATATGGTTGGACTATTTTCTTTGTCTATGTGTTTATTTATTCACAATGTTTTGGCCATGTACCCTCTGGCCATCGTCGGGTGTTCTTGGTTCGAGCATCGATATAAATAGCATCTGGGAACCTCTTATCAAAAAGGCCATTTCTGAAAAAGTAAACAGGTCACCTAATCAAAGGGAAGCAACTCGGAAATTGGCACCAAAACGTAACACTGATGTATAGGAATATATATATATATAAAAACGGATGTGACGTGTCTAGTCTAATAAGAGGAAGTGATTCCACATTCTAGAACCAAGAACACCAGATGAAGGCCAGAGGGTACACGGTCGAAACGTTGTAAATAAATGAACATAGATAGACAAGGAAAATAGTCTGACCATATCATACATAATGATTAATACACCCAGTCTAACAAAATTCAGACAAGAATGACATTTACAAATCCAAAATTATAAACCCAGCTTGTATATAAGGTATTGAATTTGCAAGTAGTGACTTTTTTACTTGGATGAGAGGAATTTTGAAAAATAAAATACTGAATTGTTGATTCTTTTGAATGTCAGTCTGCCTATTGTATGAGTAGATAGGCAGATTGACATTTTCATGGTCTTTCTTAAGAAACAACTTAATATATATACTTCAGCTGCTGACAGTTCATTTTATTTTAATCTCCTCATATGAGAAAATTCAAATGGATGCTTTTACAGTTGTTATATATTTTAGAATATCAAAAGTTGTTAATATACAATATATGACATAAAACGAAAATTGACATTTTGTAATTATTTACCAAAAATCTAAACAGTTTCTACTTATTATTGTACATTTTGATTATAATACAAAATTCAATTCAAGTATGCATGTTTTGATGTCCACCAAAAAGAAAAAATAGGTTTTCAGTGCCCGGGAGCAAAGACAGCGCCCGGGGAAAGTGGTGTGATATCCTAGGGTAGGGCATAACTATTATTAACAAGCATTATAGGCCAGAGGTGTCTGCTCGAATGGTGTAATGGTTAGCACGTCTGCCTCACACGCAGAAGGTCCTGGGTTCAATTCGAAGAGCGAAGAGTGTGGAAAACTCTTCATTAAGACAAATTTCCCTGTGCACTCAGCAGCTAATTGAATACACTCTAAGCTGTGTGATTAAAGTGGAGGTATCCCTTCAGTGGACTTGCATCCTCTGAAGGGGGTGGTCATAAAAACTTGTAAGAATAAAGTTCTGGTCTTGACCAGACTTGAAAGTTGCAAGGATCACTAATGCATGCAACTGAAACCGGGTCTTTGTCACTAGGTGTATACTCCATTGAGAGTTGTCTCTTAAGAGATCGATGCTTTACTTACTTTTTATATGCCAAAGGAAATTATGCACCCCTTCACACTTGCACCCGGAGGCGACTGCCCCCTCTTGCTACACCTCTGAATAGTTCTGCTGATTATTATCATTATGAGTAAAGCTAAAATAAATTCAGTTTGTGTTAGCACAAGGTGAATAATGTTGCAATAATCCAGAAGCGAATTCGTATAACATTTTCAAGTATAAAATGATTTGAGTTTAACAAATTCAATATCTGACAGATTAATATAATTTTCTGGCCTTGCTCAGATTTAAGGATTATTGTTAAATTTTGTTGGGTGATTTTGTTTTTAGCAAATCTACTTTTAACATATCATATAAAGAGACAAAAATTCACTGGAAAATATAGTTTAGATAAATTGTTTACTTGAATCTGGAAAAAGGTTGGCTCCATTCCCATTTTTTTCTGAGCAACCTTCACTTCAAAGTAAAACTCTTGACTTGTTCAATAGAAAAAAGATTTAGTCTATTATGATCAGTTTTCAATCTAATAAATTCACATGCAAATTTGTGATGAAATGTTGTTGTTTATTTTCTGGGATTTACAAAAAAGAAAGAAAAGATTATTTACATTTTTAGATTGCACTTAAAAACATTCTTAAACAGATTATGAAATGTGTTTTGAAATATACTAAGAGAATTAATATTTTGGCCGTGAGATTTCAAGCAGCAATATTTATACAACTTCCATCCCACACTTGGCAAACTAAATCCATCTGTTGATAAATAAAAGAAAAATGATGATTTGTAGACAGTTATTTACTCAGTGTGTACAGTCATTTTTTTAATCATTGAAGTTTGCAATATTTTCATTGGTAAATTTCCAACTATTTTCATGTATTGCAGCCCATCTGAAACATTTGCACTCATTTTGTATAAAAAGTTGGCCAATTTTCGAAACAGGAGAACGAAACATTTTCAGTGATTTCAACCATTGGCGATTTCTGCTAGGGAAGATCATACGCATATTATGCTAAGGTTGCAAGAGGTTTTAGAGGTATTTTCACTATGAGCTAAAGCTGATGTTAAATAACACTTTGCTAAAAATGTTATGGTAAAAATTTTTGAGATATTGCAGAGAATTTATTCATCCTGTCTATAGTAAACTTTTTGGCCAATTTTCGAAACAGGAGAACGAAATATTTTTGTGATTTCAACCATTGGCGATTTCTGCTACGGAAGACCATATGTTGGAGTTTTTTTTGAGAAAAAGCAACTGGTCCAAGATTAAAACCAAGCTAAATTCAGCACTCATTTTCAGCTGTCTTTTTCACAGCACTAGCATCACGTGGAATTGAACGTTAAAAACGATTGCTGAATTTAATATAAATTTACGAAACGGCACGAATACAGTTTAAACAAAACTGATATTTTCTAACAAAACAACAATATGTAGTTTGAATTCGATAAATGATTAAAGTCGAAACAGCTATTTTACTGTAATAACTCTTAAATTCAGAAATGACCTCAACTAAAGGGAGTAAACATTGTATTATTAAAATTCTTTAAAAAAAATCTTTCTAAAGCAGGAGATTTTTACACATATGGTCATCCATGGCAGAAATTGCCAATGGTTGAAATCACAAAAAATATTTCGTTCTCCTGTTTTGAAAATTGGCCAAAAAGTTTACTATAGACTGGATCAATAAATTATCTGCAATATCTCAAAACCTTTTATGTTTACCATAACATTTTTAGCAAAGTGATATTAACACCAGCTTTAGCTAATAGTGAAAATACCTCTTGCAACCTCAGCATAATACAGACATGAAAGCAAAATATATTTCTTAAGAATAGGTATATTGTGATATGAAAATGCTGATATGAATTCAGAAAAAGTCAAGATATAGTGTGTATATTTATTAAACATTTTCTTTTATTGTCTTATGATCAGCTGAGGGGGAAACAAATTTTTTTTTAATTCATACAATTTTTTCAAATAGAAGCAGTTGAAATGTTGATTTTTAACCAGCGGTGAGTTTCAAAAGAAAACACTTTGTGTTTGAGTGCTGTCTTGTGTGTTTAACATAAAGTAAAAATAATTTGATCATTAATTGCTTACCACTAAAATAAAAGAAAGATTCTTTTAAAACTTTTCCTTAGAGAATATTTGTGATGATTTGGGCTTTGAAAGAAGTCACAAAGTCAAACAATGTAAATGAAAAAAGAACCTACCTTATTTTCTATGTAGAAAAACACAAGGTGAGAAGTCGGTTTGTTAAGTTGTCTGATTTCTTCCTTAGTATTAGTATTAGTGGCTTTTAGTAGTGGTTAGTGTTGAGAAGATAGGGAGGAAGTTTAGTTAGTATTAAGAAGTTTCAGTTGATCTTTTCATGGGCTGATTTAGAAGACACAGAAATAGGTGTTACTGGCTTAGCTGACCAGTTGCTTCTGACTGTGCAGTATTGCCTAAAAGCCCGGCAAAATAGGGAGGCTTGGGTTGACCCCAAGGTAAACTGTCTAGACAGCAGGAAGTGCTTCTAATAATAGCACAAGGTAATTCCTGTTGTCCCGAGGTTATGACAATCATCATCATCAGCCTTTTAACGTCCATCGTTAGATATAGACCTTCCACAAGCTTCTCCAGATCGCAGACATTGTGGTGCCAATATCATCTGAACCTGTCTAAATCATTAAATCATCTTAGTTTCTGTTGGCCACAGTTTCGCATATGATCTCTGGGGATCCACATTGTGTCATGATGTCCAGTGGTTGTCTGACATTCTTGGAAACATGACCTGCCCATTGCCATTTGAGTTTTCTAATGGATTCTATGATATCTCTGACTCCTGTTTTTCCTCTAATATTCTGTGCTGTCTTGTGAGCCCTCCAAGCGTTGCCAAGCATGATCCTCTCCTGTGCACGTTGCATGGTTCTTAGTTTGAGTGCCACTCTTTTGATTAGGTTCCACATTTCAGCTCCATAGAGACTTCATATTGGTCCTCAATTAACAAACTTAAAATAAATCTTTTTCGTCAATAAGTCTTTTTAGGAACCCTGTAAGCAGTAAGAATTATTCTAGATTGGATGTACTAATGCTAACCGCAAATAAATTCTAGGAGAATTAATTGTGGTTCTCAATGAACAAACTTAAAATAGATCCTTTTCATTAATAAGTTTTTGAATTGTCAACAATGTTTCTACTGAGTAACAGGAAATCAATGTAGAAAAAATAAAGGATAGAAATAACTAAAAATAATACCTGCTAATAATCAGTATTGGATTAACCAATAAGGACAAATATCTGAGTTTATATATACTATAATTCTCTGTCATAATCTACAATCATTAGGCTCTGATTGGTTAATTCGTCAAAATCTGACCAATCACGAGAGAGAGATTTTTAGAATGCAGAAATTCGAATGAAGCAGACAACTATACAATTAAATAATAAAAATACTTATTTTATTAAAAATATTATTTTATTACTATAAATTATATAAATTGAAATATTCCTAATTTTATTTAAGATATTCCTTATTTTATTTAGTAAGAAAGGGGTCGAAAAGGAGGTTAGGTAATTTACTGAAGGGGTATGAAGAAACAGGGTTGTTAGGTAGTTTAATAAGAAGGTCGGACGAGTGGAGAGGAAAGAAAGTTAGGTAGTTTAATAAGAGGGTAGGAAGGGAGAGGGCAAAAAAGAAAGCTAGTTTACTGAGGGGGTAGGAAAATCTTCATATGTTTGTATAACATTGAGATAAAAACATGGAGTAGGTAGGGAAACTTTTGCATGTTTGTATAACATTTAGATAAAAACCTGGACAGGCAACAAAGATTGGAAAGGATAAGGAGATAATGGATAATTTTAGTTGTCAACACCTTTGGAATTTCCACGGGTTCTGCTAGTCAATATTTATCTTTTTATTCATATCATTCTCAAAATATTCTGAGGATAACATAAATAAACATTTAATCCGAGTCCACTTTCTTGTTTGTAATTAAGCATTGATTACTTCCAAGTCTATTTTCCAGAATTATTGGTTACTTCCAAGTCTATTTTCCAGAATTATTGATTACTTCCAAGTCTATTTTCCAGAATTATTTTCATTCTTAATGTTTTAAAAATGTCTGAAGGATAAGGCATTTCCTGAAATGTCTTTAGTCCATTTTAGAACATTTTAGTGTGAAAAATAAGCATACAATTTGTATATACAAGCACATATCATAACAATCATATTTACAAAATATCTTTTGAGGTGGTGTAATAAACATCATAATTTTTCTTAAAATCATTTGCATTTATTGATAGCACTACATATTCCGGTAATCTATTCCAAAGTCCTACCACTCTATCACTAAAACAGAATTTTCTGATATTCAATCTACTTCTACCGTATATGTGTGGTCTCTCAGTCCCTTGTACTCCCTTCTAGTAAAAAATACATCCGGGTTTACTACTTCTAAACCATGCATAATCTTAAACATTTCAGTTAAGTCTCCCCAATCCCTTCTTTTTTCTAACAATGTTAACCCTAACACTTTTAACTTATCCTCATAACTCATACTTTTTAATTCTGGTACTTAATTACTTGTCTATGGACTTTTTCTAAAAGATTTTTATCTCTCCCCAAGTACGGTGACAAGGTCTGTGCACACTAACAACAATTGAAGAAATCTCTGTCTGTGGGTGTGTATGTGTGTATGCACCATGATAACTCAACAACTGGCCATTTACCAAGTTGACATTCACCAGATATATCAGTCAGCACACAAGACAGTGCAGTGACAAGTTTGAAGTTTTTTGGATCAGCAGTTCTCGAGAAATCTAATAAAAAACAAATAAAAAATAAAAATCTTTGTTCATATTCTGTAAATTATCTCCCTTGACTTCTGCTGTTTAGAATTATCTAAATTGGCAACACTGATGGTAGTAAACAAAATATTCTGAAGCCGTGGTTTTGTATGACAGACGGAAAATTATTTTACATGACAATTATGGCAGGCTGCTCCACACACCATAAAGATGCACGAAACATGCACTTTTGGAACGGGCACTGCTCTAGTTTCTGTTAATTTTGATAGTTTATTTTCTTGCTATAAACTTGTTGACATTTCAAAATTACCAGTCAAATTTTATAAATATTTAAGGCCTATCATACCTAAATGCAAAAAAAAAAATTTTTAAAACATTTCCTACTTGGATTATTTGTTGCAGTCACAAATTGTTGGTGTTGTTGTTATTATTTTGTTGTTGTTGTTGTTGTTAGTGTTATTATCAATTTTTTAAAATTCATATGAATATAAATGGTTCATGATGTTATCTAAAAAAAAAACTGTGTTTACCTCATTGCACTGCTTGTTAATCACTGCTACCCACAACAGACTGGTTTAAACACTGTTGCTGGGTTTAGGTTATTCATGTGTTCTGACGTTTATATGTATCTATGTATGTATCTGGACTTCACCCAGCTCATGTAAGTTTATCCTAAATTGATTCCTTTTTGTGTCTGGCAGCATTCATGCTTGCTTTTTGAAAATTCAGACTATTTTAGTGATCACTGCCCAACAAAAGAGAAGTAACTTATTCATTGATCACCACCTTTTTCCAATTTTTTGATTGATCACCCTCCAACATAGCATGCTTGCTTAAAGACATTGGTAATGTGACCTGTTTTTTTATTATGAATTTATAGTTCAAACCATGCTGGTAGCATTTTCAGCAAGGTAACTTAATTTTACCACCTCTGCTTAATTTACAAGGTACAAGGTAAAAAGAATCATATATGGGTGGTGGTGGTGATTCACACTTTCCTTTGGAATGCTAGTTAGAGATGTATTTAGAGAAACACTAAAGAACTTAAAGAGTTGTTATCAGAAAGGGCAGCTAGCTACAATATGCTTAATGTATTTTTAAAAGAAACGAAGGCCATATGAAAAGATGGATGCTGTTTAGGTTTTTAAAACTCAATATATATTTGTAATTGAAGAAACATTTGTTGATAACAAATGATCCTAGTATTAAAACAAGTTTTCATTGGCAATAAATATTTCTGTATATACAGTGATATCTCAGTTAGCGGTCTAGATACGTTCCTAAAAAATGCAGCGCTAAACGATACAGGGTAATTATAACATAGCATAAAATCGTTTAAAAATATGTGATGTCCTTGTAGAGCCTCAACAAGATTGAATTGATTAGTGCTCTATATCTCATCTGAACAGTTAAGATGTTAAAAATGGCCTAAACATGTACATCAGAAAACATACACCAATACACAAGACGGAACTACGTTCATAAAAACATTAATTTTAAAATTTTCAAAGATTTTGAAATTTTAGAATTTTAATATTTATAACATCTAGAACACTGAAATTGAAATAATTTTCAATATTTTTCATAGTTTATTGTATATCTCATCTGGTAACTATTTTCTGAGCTAGTGAAATATCACTAGGTGTCGATCTATAAATTATTGAGTATATATGTGTATGCGTTTATTCTCATACATGTGGTATATTAACCAAAGTATAAAGTATACAGTTGTTTGGAGACTGTTCATGATGTTGTCTTTTATCATTATTTATTTCGGAAATTTAACATTACCAAATTTATTACGAAAAATATTTGAAAAAAAGAGATCAGTGCTAAGCAGTAGCAGGGTATTACTGTATTATAAACATAGCCTTTAAGAAGTGAATCTCTTTCATTGATTATTGTTTCTTTTATAGATACTTGATGGACTCTACCAGACCAAATTCATTGAGTACCCAGTGAGGATGGGATTCACTGTGAATGATTTGCAAATGTGTTAACTACGGCATAATGGCATATGTTACCTGTATTTCTTTTATATAAGAATTTTTTATTTTAATCTTTTAAAATGACTATTTTGCAATTATGTATTTCAAATATTATTATTACTACTAGTGAAATACCTGTTGCTTTGTTAATGGTATACTTAGGGGTGGAAATCTGTAGCATCTGAAAAAATCTCAAAAGTATAAAGGCTCCCAGCAGAAAACAGTTGAGATAGAAATTGAAGTGGGAGAGAAAGATAGAGAGATGGGCCAGAGGGTGTTTGTCTCTCACAACCGATATAATATAGTATGCTGAACTACCAGAGTGGCAATTAGTTATTTATTAAGACTGTTAACTCTGTGATACTCGATTTTAAAATTTTTTTTATTTAAACCATAAAATTCTTGGAAACGTTATATATTTTCAGTAATTAGGTGCCCTAGAACCTGTATAACCATTTTCATTCTAATTGGTCCAGCAGTTCCAAAGTTCAATATTTTTTGCATGTTGACATATGGTTATTTACATATAAAATGTAAACAAACTATTGGATCGACCGTAACTCATCATTTTTCAATTCCAGGGGTTTTGTCAACACCATAGCCAAATTTCAACAAAATATGTCAAGATTTGAGAAATTTTACCAATTGTAAACAAAAACAACATTTTTGCTTATAAAAGGTCAACAATCAGATTGGACATAGCACACCACAAGCCTACATACACAATTTCATTGAAATATATTAAGGAATAACAAAGTTATCCAATTGAGAAAAAGGATACCCATAGCGAATGATAGTCCCCAGCTTTTTTTCAACTGGGGACAAAAACTCACGAGAGTTTAAGGGACAACAGAGCCATATTTAATGAAATTAAATTATCCTTATTTTCACAGTTTGTTTGTAATACCAACCTAAAGCATTGTCATCATTTGGGTAAACGATGAAACAGTGCTGGTGCTGGCACTCACTCCATCATGTCATGCATCTCCGTCTACAGCCTCATCTGAAATCTGGATACAGTGGGCCATACTTGCTTACACTACAAACTACGGCGGGTAGAATGTAATAGGGTTGCCAATAAGATATATTTCGAATATACCCCCCATGGCTCTCATACTAGTTAACTGAGTGGCCACAGGTGGCGTTGTGTGTGGAGCCACCTCTTAATTGTTTATACTGTGGTGGCTGTTACTGCTTCATTGATTTTGTAAAATTCCTAGCCTAATTTGCTTGCTTTACCCCTAATAATGGGTTCCAATCAAAGTGCAGTTGTCAGTGATGGTGTAAAACATGAACACAAGTCAAAATCAATGCAAGAAAAGGTAGAAGTGTTGAGAAAACTTGGCTGTGCTGTTTTCATACAGAAGCTGAGACATATGCTATTGGCTCATTAACTGTATATGAAGTGAGAAAAAGCAAAGGGAGAAAATATTACAGAGAGTAATTTTAAGAATCTGTATCATTTATATTAATATATTGCATTTAACCATTTAATTCATATTTAATTTTGTTTAATTCAAATTTCTAACAGTCCTAATGCTTCAAAAATATTAGATGTGTATAAGTAGTGGATCAGAGGTGTATTATTGAATTATTATGTTGGTCTGGCAAAGTGGATAATCCAGCATGGTTTTGGAATCATGTGTTCCAGAAAATGGGTGGTGTACCTATATTGAAGCCTTTAATTATTTTTTTTTTTAAGAAAAAATACTGAATTTGTTCACAGAGAAGAGTGAATAGTTTGAAATGGATTAGGAGGTATTTTTATCTGCAAAATTTTTACCTGAGTGGAAGAGTCAAGTGTTAAGGACAGCAAACCAAGAAAATCAAACGGTTCATAATGCATACAATTATATGCATGTACACATGAATGCACACAAGTATACACACAATTTCTTTATATACACATGCGCACACATATAGTAGTTGTAATTAACTCTGCTTTACAATTAGTGCACTCTAATGGCTCCAAATTTATCTTTTATACCTGGCCTTATAGATTTGACTCTTCAGGATTTTTGTCCCGAGTCTTGGACTTTTATTGCTTCATATAATCGAATGGAAAAGAATTTTGGGCAATCTTTGTAATAACACATTTTCGAGAACGGCCATTTTGAATGGCTAAAAGTGGCTAGAATTTTCAAAGAATGGCTAAAATTGAATAGATTTCATTTCCAGGTAACTGTATATACTCCAAAAACTCATACAAAGCGCCAAAAAGTAAAAATATACAATGTATTGATCAGATATTAATGTTAAAAAACATTATTCGCAATCTAAACCAGTGGTTCCCAACCAAGCAGGGAATTCCTCCCAAGGGGAGGGAATTCAGGTAGTCCACGGGTGGGGGGGAATAAGGCTATTAGATAAAAATAAAAGCCCAGTCTAGAGATAGGGCTTTCTGTACTTCTATCAAGTCGAAGGCTTGAAATAAGCTCCAAATTGAGAAAAAAATCAAGAGCATAGATAACATTGATGTGTATATCAATTACGATAGCAGAATTCTTATTTTTTGGTAATAAATTGGAATTTCCAATTATGTGTTCCTAATTATTTTTCGCTTGCTTTCTTTGAGTAACAAATACATAGCAGCAGCTGTACAATTATAAAATTAAACTAATTCTTAGTATGAAGCTGTCTAATTATAGGCAAATGAAGTTATTATTCAAAATTATTCTTTGTTGCAACTTAATAAATGGAAGTGGAGGGGGAATACTAGTAATCTTATTGACAAAAGTGGGGAATGACTCGAAAAGGTTGGGAAACACTGATCTATTTGAAAATAACATTATCAATCTAAAAGTACCATTATTTTATTTATATTTTTTGGAGCTTTTGTATGAGTTTTTGGAGTGTGTACAGTTACCCGGAAATGAAATCTACCCATTTTTTTTTTGGTGAAAAATCTAGCCACTTTTAGCCATTCAAAATGGCCATTCTCTGAAGTGTGTTATTGCAAAGATTGCCAACTTTTGTATATACACTAGCAAGTTTCATCTCTTGTCAAAGATGCCATCAATTTAAATAAACAACATGCCTCACCTACCATGTTTAAAACATAATTCAAAGCCATTGTTCTATCATCCTGGGTTGTATTGTGACATGTGTTAGCCTCATTAGGTACATTCAACCAGATGTTACAGCATTCTTCACTTAGAGAGTGTGTATGACAAAGTAGTATTATGTGCAAAATTACAATGAAAAAAAGAAAAGAAAAAAAACAAAACTTTTTGGCCAACCAAAATAATCATTACTAACAATCTTTTAACAAGTTAGTGTTGTCTGTAATTGCTGAACTTTCTTCGCACAAGACACATTGACAACCATTTTAGTATTTACGTTGGGATTTTTCCACCTCACATCATTGAGAGCATGTTAAATGGGTTGAAATGATTTGAATGGTTATCAGCTTTGAAATGAAGTAATATGAAACCAATATTAGGAAGAAAAGAAATTCTTGTATTAGATATGAACTATACAACATGCACAAGAAAGGATCATGCTAAACATCACATGGAGAGATCGCAAGACAGCACAGTATAAGAAAAAGAACAGGAATCAGAGATAGAAAATCCATTAGAAAACTCAAATGGCAATGGGCAGGCCATGTTGCAAGAATGTCAGACAACTGTCACAACTCACAACATGGACCCCAGAGATCATATGCAAAATTGCGGCCGGCAGAAAATAAGATGACTTGACGACTTAGGTTGCAGAGATATTGGTGCTGTGACGTTGCAATAGAGAGGTCTGCCGAATGTTGGGGAAGGTCTATGTCCAACAACTGATGTTAAAAAGCTGATGATGATGATTATCAGTCCGTAGTTAAGGCAAAAGATTTTACAAGCTAAGCTAGTTAAAGTTAACTGAGTAATTAAATTGTGGATTCGAAGGTGTGTTTTTAGGGCTACAACCTCCCACAGCCCTCCCCATACCAGTCACTAGATGCCATGGAATGAAGGCCAATCATCAACGTATAAATTTAGAAAAACAAATGTCAGTCAAAAAGAAAATGAAATAAAACAAGCCTGGCTGCTCCAGAGTCAAACTCTGCTCCTACTTCAACTTCCTTGCATAATTCTACTATAAATCTTTGAGGTATGTAAGATTTGTCAGTTTAGCACAGGTGGTAACACACTAGGCTTAGAAATCACCTGATCATGAGTTCAAATCTCGGTAGTGAAATGCTGACTTCATATGTCAGTTTACTCCCCTATTTTTGGTGAGGATTGTTCTTGTTCTTGTTCTTGTTATATAGCAAAGTAAAGTCAACTCTGGTGTTTGACAATAAGTCGGACATTGGCATTTCTGAAGTAAATAGAGATTTTGAAACAATGGGCAATTGACCTAGAGGGTACCAGCCAGACACCGGGACATTAATGTGTTAAAGTGTTTTAATTGAAACATTTTCTTTTTTAACCTTGTGAAAGGATCCACTACTTCTTTGCCACTAGTAAAACCCCTCCAAACAGAAACTTACATCATAGATATTTGCTAGGCTTAACTTAGTCTTACATAGGGTCAGATGGCATGGAAATAAGATCATGTGTCAATTTACTAAGAGAAAAGAGCCTGTCTGCCTTGAAAATCAGCATTCAAAATCCTGGCTTTTGAACACTGATTTCTGGTTCTGTGGGGTGGATGTGCAACTACCTCATCTGGCCAACAGTAACTTATGTATATTTAATGCATACAAAGATAATTGAAATTTATTCAGTTATCATATAGAAAAAAATATAAGCACATAAATTCTTATTGAAAAAATATATGTAAATATAAATAGATAGAGAAATAACTATTTTATTCTGTAAAAATTTATTCATTTTTGTTATTAAGAATGAGAGAGTAATCTTTACGGCTGTTTTTAGAGTCGGGTTTGACAATTTCAATTTATTTATAGTTGTGTTGCACAAAACTAGAAATGTTGAGAAGTTATAAAATTGATAAAAATAAATCTTTATCTGAGGTGATTATGATATTTTTTAAAGAGAAAAACTGAACTTGTATAAAAAAGTAACATGTGCAGTACAGGTAGAATTATTCATACCTGGGAAATAGTAATATAAATATAATTAAATATTCAATTGATAATTTTAAAAAGGATCACTTGCTAATATTCACCGAATTTTCAGAAAAATACCTACATGTATTTTCCCAAAATTCTGTGCAAGTGATACTTTTTAAAATTATCAATTGAATATTTAAATATATTTATATCCAAATCAGCAATATTAGATTTGCAAATGTTCAATTATATTCTATGAAACTGATGGCAGTCTGTACAGTCAGCATTTTTCACAGAGGTCCAAATGACCTTAAAGAGATGCTCATGTGCCACCAACTCCAGACATCGGCATAATTACGACATAAAAACTGGTCAACAACATTATTTTGACCTAGCAATTGCTCCCACTCAAAATTAGACAGAAGAATGGGGACATTCTGTCCTCATGCTTCGACGGTGGTGACCTCCATCTCAGCTTTCCAAAATATGACATCCACCTGAAGAAGGCTGTAGGGTTTAACAGCCAAAAAGACGAACTGAGATGAGGACAACACTTCTACATAATAATGTAAAGAAGTTCTTGTCTTTCATGAGCTTCCTTTCTGAGTAGTTTAAGTAACAAATCTGTAAGTTCCAGTCACAATGAGAAACACGAGGCAGATTTTGATTGTAAAATGTTCTCAATTGAATCAATGGAGAAACAAAAAGGGTTCTTAACCCAAGTGTCTATTGTGGTAAAGCCTTTGGGTTGGAGGATTAATTGACTATGGTTAGTAGCTGGGGAATAGGACTAAACATTTATTTTATTGTACTGTCCTAGTCAGTTCTATCATTGCTATAAAGGATTTATTATATGCATTAATATTCTGGTGACAATGTTTTATACATTGGTAGAACAGTATATTATATATATACACACACACATACATACATATACACATATATGTAT
Organism: Architeuthis dux; assembly: GCA_006491835.1. Classification (NCBI taxonomy): domain Eukaryota; kingdom Metazoa; phylum Mollusca; class Cephalopoda; order Oegopsida; family Architeuthidae; genus Architeuthis; species Architeuthis dux. The sequence continues at coordinate 1,642,119 of VCCN01002867.1, forward strand.
GTATATACATATATATATATACACACACACAATAACAAGGGTAGAAGTAACTGTTTTAATGCCGTGGGTAATGCTCTTATTTTGCAAACTACTGAGTTCATAGAAGCACAAAAGGTGTAGACCAACATATCCATCCATCTATTGATGTTAGCCCACTAACTGAACTAATTTCTTTGGGTATGTATTTATGATTAATGAAGTAAATACTACATTATTTTAATTAAATTTTGACTAGTTTTTACCTTCATCTTAATTTCAGTTGTTTTTATATACAACTTTCAATTCGGGACGCTGTTTCTCAGCTTCTGCTAATCCATGTAGTCTTTGTGGCAGATCGGTAAAAGCAGCTAGGCATAAACTAGACTGCCTCTGAAAATGAGGGTGTGAGTTCAATTCTCACCGAATGCTTATACTTTATTATCTGACCACACTGTTAATCATTGATGTAGAAATAGCGTCCCCAATTGAAAGTTGTATATAAAAACAACTGAAATTAAGATGAAAGTAAAAACTAGTCAAAATTCAATTAAAATAATGTGTTGTATTACTTCATCCAATAATAATAAATATTGAAGTAAATACTTCAATATTTCTGACCAACCATTCCTACATCAATCAATTCTCCTCAGGACTATCTTGCATAGTTGTTTACTTTTTCCAATGCTCATTTGTTTCTGAAAATCATTGTCTACACATTAATATTTTACCTTTTGTTTAAATTTCAAAAACAATTGACAAACCAATAAGTATTTTCTATAGTTTTGAGAAGGATCATTAACATTCTCATATCAACATTAGTCAGACAAGTGCGGAGTTCAACCCGATATGGCTTCCGCTTCTCAACAGACCCAAACCCGACAAGACAAAGATACAGAAAGACCCGAGTTCTACATTATAAGGGTTACCCCGTTTAAAAATAAAAACTTGTTTACCCATCACAAGTGGATTTTATACCAGAAGAAGGCCGAAGAATGGATTCACCGAAACGTTGTGTTAACAACACAAACAAGGAGTTCAATCGTCCGAAGAACCATTTGAACAATAATTATTTGTTGGACAAAGCCAACTTTATAACAAAACTGAAATTTTTAAAAGCATTTAGTTAAGATTTGAGCTTCAAGATAACCACATGAACCAATGCACAACCATGAAGACTCCTTGACAAACCAATCCTTCTAGTGTCTCACAACACATATGAAGATAGCAGAGTACAATTTCTTTGACAGCACAACCATCTCTTACATAAGTAATGATTGGGGGTTTATGTTGTTTATCTCTCAAGACTCCTTAAGCTAGGATTGTATGTGAGCAAAATAAGCTATTAAAAACGTGCGGAATACCACAATATTAGTGATGAGATATATATATATACATATATGCATATACATATACTAGCAGGGATATGTCATTACCCAGGGAAAACAACTTCAAATTTGCCAACACAGTGAAAAATATGTTCTTAAATATATTTCTTCTTAAACAGAACGAATGGAAAAAATATTTACAGAGAGTTAATTCTATACTCCTGATCTGTAATGTTTACCTCGCAGTTGTAGATTGATGGCCTTGGTCAAGTTGTAATTAAAAAACAACTAAAAACAATTAATAATGGTTAACAATAAAAATAAATAATAGAATAATTACTTTCAATTTTATTTTAAAAATGACCTGATTTAGTAGTAACAGTCATGTGTCTGAATATATCTATGCTTTACTCCCATCCCTGATTATATATCTATACCTATAAATGCCATGGTTTGTGGCTTTGTAACGCTGATTTTGGTCACACTAAATACATGTTCATATCTAAGTGTGTAGACCAGCTACAACTTTGATATTTTTCACACGTAGCCCAACATATGTCCGAATACAATGGTACAAAAAAAAACCTGAAGATTTGTGTACTTAAACAGATTGTAGACTCTTTTTAAAAATCTCTGTACATGAAGTGGAGGATCAATAAAGTGGAGGATCAATAAAGTGGGGGATCGGTTTTCTATTGTTTTGCAGTAATAACCTGACCCCCATTATTAATACATCTTAGCTTTTAGACTTATTTTAGAGTGTGTAATTGTAGTGGAGGTCAATATGATGGGGGTTCAGTTTTCTATTTTTTCCAAGTAATAGACTGAACCCTCCAATGATTAATGAATTATTCATATTAAAATACAGTCATATGACAAGGAAAATATATATACTAGAATATTACCTATTTAGAAACTTTTTTAAATTCCTTAATTTAAATATATAAGTTAGCCTAAGAAATCAAACATATTTAGAGTTTAATAACTTGCAAAGTATTAAATTTCTTTTTAAAGAAATATTCAGCACAATATGTTATCTAAACAAGAATATTAGAAAAAAATTAAATAAAAATATTTTTATTTACACATAATTACAGAAAAATGTGAAAAGCAAGAAGTTAACAAGCCTTGTCCATTAAAGCATATAAGCAGGAACAACATTGAATCTTGACCTTTTGAGTCAATAAGTAAAAAATGAATAATGTAGAACAGACATTTGGGCTTTTTTCCAAACTAGAAATATAGCGAAGGCTGCAACATTTGGCCAAATGTACTTACATGACCAACACCTGTTACCAAAATGAAATAGTATCTGCTATCGCCACCTCAAAACAATGTCGAGTCTGTAATATTAAAATATGTTGACTGGTTATGTTTGGACTTGAAGAGATTATTAACTTTTACGTGACATGTTTTTTAAAAAAAAGTTTATCCACATTTAACACTGATATATAACATTTGGAGGTTGGAGTCGCATATATCGGTTACTGGCATGGAAAAGTGGATCAGTGAGCAGAGTTCAGAACCTGTTTGCGTTCACTTCACACTAATGCCTTTGGGAAAGGTATGAATCCACCTCTTCTACCCCCAGCTATGGTTAAAATAACAGGGCAGGCTAGGCCCTCTAGCCTTAGTTGGCAACCATTCTAGGACAACAACTCTGAATTCAAAACGAGGGGTGGAAACAATTTCTCAATCCTATCACTTAAAACCCCACTTGCTAAAGATGTTTTGTTTGCAAGCTGAAGGACTGATTGGATCCAGAATATAAACATTGTTATAAGTATTACATGGGTTAAACCAGCTTTCAAGATCATTCTTAACCTTTGTAGAATAATTTTTTTCTCTTTCAGATCAACATTTAACATGTAATTAAACATGGCGGGACAGGAATAGATAAATATAGTAAAGAAATGGACGAGGGAAATCTGAAAGAGCAGCGAAAAATCTTTTTTCTTAGCCTTATCACTGCCCCAGCTCAAACTGTAGTAACTGTTCTGTCTCAAACAAAGAGAGAAGGCTTGTTTATTTGATTGTTTTATCCAGTTTAAAAATGGAAATTTTCAATTTAAAAAAAAAAAAAAAAAAATTAGAACAAAAAGATTTGCTCATTTCTAAAATACCTCTTGATTTATACCTGTAACACAAAATACAAACACACAGAAAATTCCATTATAGATTAAAGGAAGCATGCCATACAAATTATATTGCCCAAGATAATATAACTTATTTGGTCTTTAAAGCTAATCTTTGGATAGTTTTACATTCTCAGATCCACTGCTAAGATTTTACTGAAAAAAGCAAATTCAAAATTGTCGGTAGAGAAATCATCAAATAGACGATGTTGTGGTACCAATTAGATTAACTTGTTTATCAATATATGTATAATTTGGTAGTGTCCGTCTGTGTTTGTCCGTCACACTATAGAAACCAGCTAAACATGGAAACAGCTCAACTACATTTGGCATGCATACGCAACGTCTTAAAGTAAAAAAGTTCTTGGATTTGGGGAAAAAAGTATAGTAAATTTTACAAATCTGAAAGATTTAGTTTTTTTGAAAATATTTTTTCTTAAATATTTAACCCAGCGTAGACAGATACTTCAACTCATCATCAGCCTTTTAGTGTCTGTCGTTGGACATATTCTTAATCTCTTGGGGAAGGTCTAAGTCAATGGCTTCTGCTATTTGAGTGGTGGATTGTTTAAAAATGATACTGTTTATACTTTTCAGAAAAGTCATTATCATTCCAAGAGTTATTCGGACTATTGAACTCATCTTTGTATTAATTATCTTGCTACCATAACGTATTGGTCGATCCATAAAAGACAGCCATCCTAATGTCATAGTGTTTATTCACAATGACTTCCAAGATACTTTATCAAATCTAGCCAATTTTGGAGAATAGAATGACATCCATCAAAGTTTAATAAACTGCCCTAGTTTAGCTAAAGTTACAACATAGAGAGTCATCTTGTCAAAGTGATTGGTATTAAATCCCAGTGTTTTAATTAATCATGCTATCAATGGACACGGAAACTGGTTTCATCAAGTGCAAAGATGTTTCTTGGACTGCCTATTGCTCTGGTAGTGGATATTTTCTTCAGATAGATAATTCATGCTATGATATCAACTAAAGAGGAAACCAGTTCATTGTGTATCCTAATAAGTAAAGCAGCCGTCTATTAAGAGACAACTCCCAATGACGGTGACGAAGACCTGGTTTCTGTTGCAAGGATTGCTAAGCTAATGCATGCAAGTTTCAAGTCCGGTCGAGACCAGGATTTTATTCTTACAAGTTTTTATGATCACCCCCTTGGCTGGATGTGTACTCAATTAGCTGTTGAGTGCACAGGGAAATTTGTCTTAATGAAGAGTTTTCCACAATCTTCGCTCATACCAGGAATCGAACCCAGGACCTTCTGTGCTAACCATTACACCATCTGAGCGGACTGTATCCTCATAGAACAGAGTAAAATCATTTTCCTCAAAATATTTGGCTGAGATCAGAAAATAGTATTACATAAGAACATCTGTTAATTGTAAAAATGTATTTTAGATGTGCTCTTGTTGGATATCAAAATTGTTTTCTATAGTGAAATTAATATGAACATACAGATTTGTTTTTCTTTTTAATGTGGGGGAGAAATATTATTTAAAACCAGAGATCAATTTCCTTGAAAACATACATGCATTTTGCTGCTGCTATTTTATACACACATCTTTCTGTAAGCCATCTAATATTTATGTTAAGGGAGGAAAAAAAATTAAGGAAAGGAGTAAAAATAGTCACATGACCTAACTACAATAATTGAATGGCAAAAAAGGGGACTATTTAAGGATAGTTTCAAAAAAGCTCTTCAAAATATTTCAATAAATATTTTACAGATTTGTCTATTTACAAATTTCGCTAACAGCTCATATCAAAACTAGACCTTGTTTAAGACTTAGCAACAAAATAATCATAAAACAAATGTTTAAAAGGAATTGAGAACAACTTTAAAAATGGCTGAGGGCTTTCTGTCATCAAAATGGTATAAAATTGGTTATTTATCTTTTAGCAATAGGTCTCGAGTAAATTTTTCTTATGAAAATTTGTATATTTTTTCAAGTATTTTTCCTACAATCTTGAAAAGATTGTAGAATGCTTGTATTTATTTAAAAAAGATTGATGTGTTTTTTTTTTTTTAATAATGTAGAGGTTAGGAATATGAATTTTAAAATTATTTTTTTCTACAATATTTGAACATTATCCAAGGACTGATAATTGCTACCAATTCATCTTGGGAATGCTAGGATTAAAAATATTGATTTCTGTCAGAATGAGAACATTTCTGTGGTAATGGGAGGAGTTATTTGACGTCGTGTAAGCAGATTGTTTGGACTACAAACGCACCCAAGAATCAAATAGATATAAATAATATTTCAGTTGGCAAAGTCCTATGTTTCTTTAGGTGATAATAGAAAGAGAGAAAGACAAGAAAAATTGCTTGTTGTATGGTGTTTTAGCAAGAGTATTTTAACAACCCCATTTCAGATGAATATAGTATTACATTGGCTTTAGGTGTAAGGAATGGCCAAAATGTATCAGAATGAGACTTGTGAAAAAAGAAAGAAAGAAAAGAGAAGAGAACATTCCAAACAATCTTCTTGAAGGAAAAAAAAGCTAATCAAAAGAATTTAATTGACAAAACCAACAATTTTAAACTTTTTATTTAATTTTCTTGTCTCTTTAATCACTTTGTTCTTGTCTTTCTTGTTCATTAGCTGCAAGCTGACTGAGGCTGGTATGTGTGTGTGTGTATTGAAGTATGAATGGCATTGAGTTGCTCTTATTGGACAATTATCACTTAATTTAAAATGTCAAGTTCAAACAAGTCCTTGTTGAAAAATGTCTACAAAACAGATGCAATTGTTTCCCCTTCTCCCAAGAATGAGAGAACAGAGCAGAAGAGTAAACAACAGAAGAAACATTAATGTTAGGATATAATTGCTCACTGGACGAGAGAAAAAAGGAGAGCATTCAGCTGTGCACAGGCCTAGTCGCTGTACTTGGAGAGATAAAAATCTTTTAGAAAAAGTCCAGAGACGAGCAACTAAGTTAGTACTGGCATTAAATAGTAGGAGTTATAAGGATAGTCTAAAAGTGTTAGGGTTAATATTATTAAAAAATAGTAGAGATCAGGAGGTTTAATAAAAATGTTAGTAAGTAGTAGACCCTGACGTATATTTTTTTTACTAGAAGGGGGTACAAGGGACTGAGAGACCACCCATATACGGTAGAAGCAAATAGAAGTAGATTGAATATCAGAAAATTCTTTTTTAGCAATAGAGTGGTGGGACTTTAGAATAGATTACCGGAATATGTAGTGCTATCAACAAATGCAAATGATTTTAAGAAGAATTATGTTTATTACACCACTGCAAAGCTTTAAGGCCCTAGATAATGTAAATATGATTGTTGTGTGTGCTTGTATATACAAATTGTATACTTTTTTTCACACTAAAATAAAATGTCTTAAAATGTAGAAAGAAATATTTACTGGTGTCTTTCAAATTGTATTAAACTGATAGGGTGTAAGGATTTATCATTCTAACTTTTGTTGCTTTTAATGCTATACATTTTACTCGGACTTTCAACACCAAAAAAAAAGATTTTTTAAATAAATAATAAAGCCTGCTCACTCCACTAGGGTTAATTTATAACCCCTTAATTCTTTGGATAAAACATTAAGCCACATTCAGTCTCTTTCTCTACTGTTTGTGCTATTTTAAAGCTTATGATATTGAGATCTATCAATCGTTTGTATTACTACTGATCCAGACCAGCAAGTACAGTGAATCATGAAGGGATGCACCAATATTTGATAAACAAACCTCTTTGCGTTCAATCCCAACCTATATATAAAATTAACATTTCCCTAGCGTGATTTGAAATCACGACCATGTGATTGGAAGGTGGCTCTCTTAACTGTTTCAACCATCAAGTCAATCCTGTATTCGATAGATGTTATTCTAGGCAATTTTGCCAATCCTGAACAACTTGTTTTAATGATGCATATCTGTATAATGTAAAAAACAAAAAATTAACCAAGACCAACCAATTCTACATGCAGACATGTTTTGTATAGACTACATAAACTAAGTTTTAGAAGAATTCTACTCCTATCATTCACTTGAGCAAATTTCATATTTATTTGAACAGTAATCATCCGAGAATGAGAAACATTTTTTGTCAAACTCCAGTCCAAGTTGGAGATGTCTTTATCCCCCCCCTAAACCCAACCCATATAAAATTAACATTTCCCTAGTGTGATTTGAAATCACGACCATGTAATTGGAAGGTGGCTCTCTTATCAACTGAGCTAAACTGACAAGTCTTATATACATACAAATCTATTTATTATATACACAATACAAAAGTTGCAGTAATCATATTCAGCCTGAATAGAAGTAGGAGTGGAGTTTGACCCTGAAGCAACCAGGCGTGTTACTTTTTATTTTTAAATCCTATACATTAGACTATACATAAGTACTAAACTCTGAAGATAGGAAAGCTTATCATTAAATTCAGATTTGAAAGCAGTTTTTTCATAAAGATGCTCTACTTTTATCAATGTTATTGCTATTATTTTATAAGGCCAGCATTGACAGTTGGCAATGTTAACATATACAATAGGGGTATATCTAAAAGATGTTAACATCTTTAGAAAGTAATCTAGAAAGGTTGTGAATTGGACCCCAAATTCAAAAGGTTGTGAATTGGACCCCAAAACAATGAACATTAAGCAAATGCCAAAGAACTGCTACCTGGTAACAGCTGTTCAGAGGATCCCTAAAAATGACTAGCAAACTATCTCTTGAATAAAAATATTAATTATTATTATAATAATTATTATTATTATTATTTTTGGACGAAGTAATTGTAACACATTATTTTAATTAAATTTGACTAGTTTTTAACCGTCATCTTAATTTCAGTTGTTTTTATATACAACTTTCAATTCAGGCCGTTGTTTCTACGGCAACAAATAACAGAGCGGTCGGATAATAATTATTATCTGACCAGGCTGTTATTTGTTGACCAGGCTGTTATTTGTAGAAACAACAGCCTGAATTGAAAGTTGTATATAAAAACAACAGAAATTACAACTAGTTAAATTTAATTAAAATAACTTAAAACTGATTGAGAATTAAGCTAAAAATTATCACAAAGCCGTTTTAGAATTGATTGTGATTGTTAAGGCTTAAGGCTAAATCAAATTCAACTGATATTTAGGAGGCATTCCTCACACAGTAATATAACAATCTTCACTTGCTCCAATTCCATGAGATAGTTTTTTTTTGTTTTTTAAATCCACTGAGCTAGCTGGGTTACTTGATCCTAGTATGTCACCTGATGACAACTAGAGAAAATTGTAATAGAAACATTGCAAAAAAATAAAGAGGAAAATATTTATCAAATGAAGTTGGGGATATTTGGCTGATGACGGAGAACTAACCATTTTATTCAGTGCGTGCCAAATTATTATGCAAAAGTGTTATATTATTGTAAATTTAGTTTCACGAAAGATACAGAAAAATAATTTAACACAAATATTGGCAACACAGACCTGTGCCAATGTAGCAAAAATGAAGACATTCTGTGCACTAGTAAATAAACGGAAGCCATTTGTTATAGCCTTGCATTTTAAGAGTGCCAAATTATTAAGTAATCACAGCAAATTATTAAATTATGGGTTGTAAAAGTGGTTTATCACTGGCTAAGAAAAATCCTATTGTCACACAGCTTGGAAAAGGAAGTACAACTCTTGAAATAGCAAAAATGCTTAAAAGGGACCCTCAAACAGAGAAGAAAAACATTGAAGACCCTGGGGCATCATGTAGAAGATCAGATAAGGGCAAGTCCCAGGTAATAACACAGCGGGAAGTTTCTCGAATTAAGCATGTTGTCAGAAAAAAAAAAAACAGCTGTGAGCAGCAAAACTATAATTGAGGAGGTTGATCGAGGTAACCGGTCCAAATCATCTTGATGCCGAATTCTCTGCCATGTTGCAAAATGTGTCATGCATGATATTCAACCGCCTCTGAAGCCCAGACACAAGGTGAAATGTCTGGAATGGACTAGAAAGTATTTGAGAATTGACTTCAAATGTTGTTTTTACTGACGAGTGCTGAGCTAACCTTGATGGATGGAGTGCGGGCTGGGTTGCAAAGGAAGAGTAGGGAGGAGTTACGTTTTAGGCTGGAATTGTAGGAGACGAGTTGATTGGATCATGGCGTGTATCAGATGGACAACAAATGACTTACCAGGCAATTTTCTGTCTTGGTTTATGTACAAAACTTATGGCAGACAACACCTCTTCGTACAGTATGCATGCAATGGTCGACTACCTGACTAAAATGGTTTTCAGAAATGGTAAATTAATGGAGTGGACACCATTTTCTCCAGATCTCAACCCAATTGAAAAATATCTGGAGCATCTTCAAGAGGAAGGTGTATAAAGATGGGCAATGGTTTGCAACCAAAGAAGACTCCTGGTAAGCTAGTGTGACAAGTGTGGAAGCTATTACAGCTGAAGAAATTCAAAA
>VCCN01002867.1:1692287-1710816 GCA_006491835.1 Architeuthis dux
CTTTAAGTTATTACTGTACTTTAGGTTTGATAAAATATCCAAAACTGTTTTTCTTTGTTATAGTTTTAGTGCAGTGGATAACTTTAGTAGGAGTAAAGTTTATCCCATATCAACATCAATATGTATCGCCAAACAATTTTTGGAGATGAAAATATAAAGCAAATAAGATTGTCGATTGTATTGCCTCTTAGAAATATATGGACTGAACCGAGGGTTATATTCAGTCTTCAAGGGACCTGTCCAAGAGTTAAATAAAAACGTGTGCTTTAGGGTTAGTATTTATTTTACCAGGCAGTGAACTTTGTCAGACCCCTTCAGTGATGAAGGAAGAGAGTGGAGATTAAGCTCTACTCAATTTGTTGTCATGAATTTAAAAAGATGCCAATATTACTTAGATAAATAGTAATGAATCTACCAAATTCCACAGGATCTCCAGAATTGAAGCAAGTTGACAATCTATTGAAAGATATATTTGCATACAAAATGGATAATCACATTTTGAATTTAAGGGATAAAAAAGTTGATTAAAAAATTTTTTTAAAAAAGAAATCACAGAAAAAAAAAAGCAGGACGTGTCTAAAGATCGTAAAAGACAAGACTGAAAAGAAAAACAATCACACACACACACACTTGGTTATTGTGATCACCCAATATGCAAACAAACAAATGGAAACCAATAATTGTTAAAAAAGAAAAAAGATTATTAAATTAGCCATCAATGACCTGATCATAACAAGCACTTCTCAAAATGTGTAAAAATAAACAGAGGGGGGGCAGGGGAAAGGTTTATAAAGAGAATAAACTTCAGACTAATAATTCATATTAAACTTTTTGAAAATATGTCATTTGTTTGTGAGTTTAAATCCTACTGTGGCTAATATGACCTTTAAAAAAAATCTTGAAGCTATGAATTGTTAAGATGTTGAAAATGGCCTAAACAGCCGTAACATGTACACCAGAAGACATACACCAATACACAAGACAGAACTACGTTCATAAAAACATTAATGTTAAAATTAAGGTTTTTTAGAATTTAGTATTTATAACGTCTAAAACACTGAAATTGAAAATAATTTTCATTTTCATAGTTTATTGCTTGTTGAAGCTAAATATTAAAAACTAATTTAGTTGTTAGAAAATAATTAGATGCAGTTGAAATCTATTCATTAATTTAATGTTTATTCCTTAAAGAAAAGAACGAAAGTAGAGTTAGATCTAACAATATTTTTAAAAAATTGCTTAGAATGTTGATAAAATGAATAAAAAAATATGTACATCAATATTTTGGGATTAGTTATGTAACACTACACAAATTTCATGATTATAAAATAGCTATTCTACTGCTAGCTCATATGGAAATTAGCAATGCATTAAATTAGCTTTGTTAATATAAAAGATGCAGATGAAAAACTGATTAAAATTTAAAAAAAAATATTTCTTACTAAATTCTGTACTTTAATCATTTCTTGTTTCAATCTACTCTTACTATTTATAACCTATGGTTTAACTTTGAAAACTCAATAGAAAATGTTTCAACTTTCATTTTGATGATTTATTAAACTAACAAGCAGCAGCTAGAATGGGATAAGAAGCAGGAAATAGAAAATGATGTACATTCAAGGATTTTAAAGTAAGTTTTAGTAAATAAACATGATAAAAATGTAGACCATCACAAAAACTGTTTGGAATAAGGTATGAAAATCAGTAATTTTATATGTAATGGTATTATGTATGTAGTACAAACCAATACCAGTGCAAATGTACTTTGCTAAATATATGTGCAAGTTTCTGTCTGATCTTTTTTAGATGAGGGATATCAATATGTATAGATTTTTTTGACTGCTGGCCTCATCTTGGTTCATCTTTTGAACACAATGTTTCAGCTGTTGTACCCTACAGCCTTCTTCAGGTTGGTGTTGTAAATGGGGAGTGTTTGGAATGCAGGGATGAGGTGCCCCCATCGAAGCTTGGGGGCGGAATGTCCTCAGTCTGCCGACTATTTTCGGGTGGGAGAGTTCCTTAGATCATAATCATGTTGCCGATTATTTTTGGTGTCATAATCATGTTGATGTCCACCACTGGTGCCACAGAAGCGTTTTTCTAAGGGGTTATTTAGACCCACAAAGAAATTGCTGACTTCACAAGCCACCATGTTGGAATGGTAAGGGCAGTTAACCTTTCCCTTTTTTTCTTAAATGTTTTAATCACAGACTTAATAAAAGAAATATTGTAATAAGCAGTGTGACAAATTTCATGCAATTTTAGGCTAATGTTGGACTAAGTTTATAGATTTATGACTATGATGTTTATGTGTAGAATGATAACAATAGAGTAAACTCAAACTTTGAAGAAAAGACTAATGAAATTAAGTGAAGAAAAATTGTCCATTTGTATGCTCATCCTAAAATGAAATTATCATATTCGATAGCATATCTGACATTTTGCCAACAAATTAACTGAAGGGTAAAATTAAAAAACAAACAAACACCACCCTACCTACTATATGGGAGGTTGAGACTGTTCCTTGAGCCAATATCTAATCTTTACTATCAAAGACTACCATTATTTTCTAAATATTCCCTGCTAAAAGGAAGATTATTTTTGCCCATGTGTCATCAAATATAGTATATGCTTTCATTATAAAGTATTTAGACGGTTTCCAGATTCACTATTTAAAATAGAATGAATGGGACTTAATTTGAAATGAATTTATTGTGAATAATTATCTTTTCACTAACGATGTTACAAGGGATGTAGCATATTTAGTAAACAAAATGTCAGATATCCTGTCAACTTAAAAAGCAATGCCTGTTCTTTAATTATAACAGATTTAATAGAAGCACACAAAGCATACCAAAATGAACACAAAAGTCTCAGGATTACAAATCTAGTCCTCAACATAGTCCCTTCCTTCTCAATCTCTTTTACCTCATCATCATTGGAGAACCACTGTCCTCCGAGTGTCTCCCTCATGGGCCCAAACAGATGAAAGTCTGAGGGTGCCAGGTCAGGATGAGGGTAGATGAGGCAAGGTTGCTCAGCCATGCGCTGTGATTGCTTGTTTTTTAAGCTGCTGTGAGGCCTTGCATTGTCATGTTGCAAAAGCACATCACTCATCTTCAAATGTGGCCTAGCTCAAAGAAGCCTTGCTCTGAGTTTTGACAATGTGCTCATGTAGGAGTCAGAATTGATAGTGGTGCCATTGGGAATAAACTCTAACAGTATGACTCCCTTCTGGTCCCAAAACACAGTGGCCATGACTTTTTCCTTTCACTTTCAGTTTCTCCTCCGGATTACCATTAACTTTACTGGCCCATCTCCTTACATCAAGTGCAGCATTTCCATAAACATTCACTAACCTCCTGTGAATGTTTGCAGCACTTTCTCCTTCCAAAAACAGAAATTCTATGACAGCTCTTTGCTTTCTACACGTGTCCAGAGGGGCAGCCATTTTGAAAGAGGCTTTTGAGTGAATTTTAAATTCAACAGATTAAATGGAATTTTTTCAGAAAAGTCAAAATATCTAATTTTGAGATCAAAATTAATCCTTTAATTTTAATTTGCAAAATTTGTAGGGAGGGTAACTTTTTGTTTGAGAATGATCAGGTAAAATTTAAAGCAAATTAAAATTAAATATTTCCCTAAACAATTTCAGTTTTAGCATGGACTGGGAAAATGTTATAGACATTGCTTAACCCCTACTTAACCAAAGATTTCATCATAGTAAATCAATGTTGAATATAAATATGGTTTTGGCATAAACAACACTTATGAATCATGTACTGCAACATTAAAATCAGTAATCAAATATATAATGAGAGAACAAAAATCTATTTTTGTTTGCATCATTGTGATCTTGAGATTGATATACAACTTTATTTCCAAAGGAAATAAAGAAATTCAGGCACTTTTTAAAAAGTTCTATTGTTTGTAATTTGTAAGGCTTAGTAGATAGAGCATAGGTAAAAAGTCTGAGATTAAAAAATATTTCAAAAAGAATGAAAAGTATATATCAATATCATTAAATTTGGGTTAAAAGATATTTGTATAAGTAGACACAAAATGTTTTCAATGATGTCAGTTTGATAAAATAAGTAAATTGTTCAAGATATTTAGTATTTAATTTTTGTTCTCTGTGGCTATTTCAGGTTTTAGAAACTATATTTAATAGAAATAAAATGTTCTGGTACATTGACATCAATACATTATTCAGCATCTCACTGTATTAAGCAAACAAAACTGTCTTTTTGTCATCTTTGTAAACCTTTGTAAAAAAAAAAAAAAAGAAGAAAAAAAAAAGGTATATTTTGCCTACATCATGATGCTCAAGAAAAATGTTAAAAGATCAAACTTTGGAAAAAGATTTCTATGTTAGTAAAATAATGATTTATTGAAGAATAGATTAAATACTATTTGATTCTTAATTCAAATGTCTAACTATAAGACAATAAAGAACCATTTACTTAAAGAGGTAAAGTCTTCAAAAGGATAAAAATGTATGGAAAAGATGTAAATTACTTACCTTCAAATGATCAATATATTGCTTCAGGCCCAGAGTAGTGATAAAAGCTGGTTCCAATTTTTCCAACAGAATAATGTTTGGAGTCTGAAAAAATAAAAATAAACAGAAAACCGATTGGTTAGAAGTAGAGTAGCTAATTCACAGAATGAAGATTTTGATGAGCAATTCTACAACATTCAGAGGATAACCTGATAATTGGTGAACTACAAATTAGTAAAATAAGGTCAATTGTTGACAAGTTGGGCAGGTATTCAATATTAAATTAACATAACTGTAAATTGGGTCATTGTTGCACATTATCAAATGGGCCATGTAATGCCAGGTAGTTAGTATTTCCTTTTGCACTGATGTTTTTAAAGGAGAAAAACAATCATTTAAGGAGATAATTTAACCCACAAAACCAGATGAAGGTACATACCCGCACTTTAAATGTTTTGTATTATTAAATGTGTAATCTGTGAAAAGAGAACAATCCTCAACTTTCAGGCTGGCTCTATATAATAATTACAGTTGCTTTTTTTGGCTAACTCAGCATTAAAAAAATTATAGTAAGACACAAGAGTTAAGAGCATATCCAATAAAATAGTCACCAGATACCTATTTTTTTCAATGCAAATGTACCAGAACATTTTATTTCTATTAAATATAGTTTCTAAAACATGAAATAGCCACAGAGAACAAAAATTAAATACTAAATATCTTGAACAATTTACTTATTTTATCAAACTGACATCATTGAAAACATTTTGTGTCTACTTATACAATGCAAAACTTGTCATTTGATTAAAAATAAAAGTGATGATCATTGTTTCCTCTAAGCTGTGTGTGTGCACACGTTTGGAACCAGCGCACAAAGGAAATTAATGTGCACACAAAAGATTTAAGATTCTGTAGATAGCTTACTGAGTTTTTATTGAAAAATATTGATTCACTATGTCGAATTCGAAAGTGCGCACATACTTTTGTCACTGGAAAAAGATTTTCACAACATAACATTTTTGCGCAGTGACTACTAAAAATTAGATGGAACATTGGTGATGACTATTTCTTATTTTGTGTTATATGATAAATATACATTTATGGATGATAACCTTAAAGACATTTAATCAGTTGGGAACCTATATTTGCTCGGCGCCGGTGTGAACGACTGCTAAATGAGCAGCTTAAATGTATATAAAGAAACAAGCGCCGTGCGGGGGATCGAACCCGCGTCCACCTTGGAAGCAACCTTATATGCAGGTTCTGCTCTACCCACTGAGCTAACAACACTTTCATGGGAGGCAGGATTTTTTTTACTGTACACTTTGCCGGCCTCTCTACTCACATTCGTATCTAGAATACAATGTGGTCCCATATGTCGACAGCATGAAATTAAACAATGGATAATTTTATATCTGACAGAATATGATAACCATAAAGTTTATGGTTATCATATTCTGTCAGATATAAAATTATCCATGTTATCTGTCGGATATAAAATCATCCAAGGTTTGATTTCATTTATGAATATTGAATATATTAATTATAGATTAGCAATGAGAACTAAAGAGAATATAAGCATAATTAAATTTTAAGTGACAAGTTGATGCAGTATTAAATAGTAAGAATAATTATATATAAACCATAAGCAATCAGGTTAAGTTGCAAATTGTGTCATAATTCAGGTTACATATCAAATTTTGGAGTAACTAAAAAAAGGTTAGGGCATTCAGGCAAAATGAAGGTTTCCACAAGTCACCAACAAATCAAAATTAATAAAGTGATAAGCAAAATATTCAGATACAAAAGACATAAACCCAAACTAAATGCTAGCAGATCTACAAATGCTTCATGACTATTTTTAATGTAACTCCTTGAATTTAATGGATAATTGGACACTTATATTCTCCTAATGACTTTTTTTAGTTCCTACCTATGTCGTATTTAACAAATTACAAGAAATGTTAGCTATTGCCTCTAGCTGAAATGTAATCATAGATTAAATGTAGAAAAGAATTGCTAATAACAGCAAATTTATTTGGCAGGATGTATATATATATATATCAAGAGTGGTTGAACAGCAAAGTCATAAGATCTACAATTTTCAATGTTTTTACAGTAATATTTATATTTAAAAACTATTAGGTAAAATTAAAAAAAAAACAAACTATACCAAGTACAGGTTGGGCTAATAAGCAGCAGTTCCTTTCATATATTAGGAATGACAACATATTCCAGCCCCCCCCACCCAATAATGCAGTTTGTTGTAGCGTGGTTTGAGTTCTAACGTGGGTGGATGGTGGACCCCCAAATAGCTAGATTTAGCTCCAAAATAGCTAAATTGATCACAGCTTGGGTATAACTTGCTTGGCTTTCTTGGACCCCAGCACCTGCATTATAACGAGGGATGCCTGTACAAAATTATTTAGTCTTGAGCTATTAGTTTTCTAAGCTGAAAATTTCAAAGCCTATCATTTTATTGTTGACAGCATACTTTTAGTTTGATTGATAGTTTTCAACATCTATAATCCTAGCAGTATAAAACTTAGCACCAAGAAATACAGTAACTTGAATATTCCGAAATTCTCACCACAAAAAAAAAAAAAAAAAAGAAAAAGAATTTAGTGCTTCCACTAACAAGAGTGCATTAACAGAATTGTGTTTTTGATTGATATATAGCAAGATACATTTCATGCATATTTATAAATAAAAAAATTGAAAATCAAGTTGCTGAGAGAGAGAGAGATAGAGAGAGATAGATATCTGTATATGAAAAGAATTTGCCCCCAAAAAATCAAGGATTTGAAAAGAAAAGAAATATAGTACTGAATATTTTGGTAAGATAATTACACATTCCAATATGTTTAGTGATTCAGAACATATAAAATTGAGTGTAAAATTGCTTTGCTTATCGAACTATTGCATCGATCAAGAAACTTATAAGGCCTTGTGCTGCTTATAAATGAATAATAGAAAAGAAAAAATATCTTAGGCGTATTTTTTATTTTCCGATCGACACGGTTTGCTCACTGTCGAAGAGTAATCGGTTGGAGCCAAAGTTGCAATAAAAAGTAACTAATAAATTAAGATGAAGGTAAAAAGTAGTCATAAAAATAAAATAAATATAATAATTCATAATACTTCATTTAATAAAATTTAAAAAAAAAAAAAATGCATTAAAAAATTTAAAAAAAAAATACTTTGTAAAATACCTACAAAATCATCAGAAAATGATCTATCATGTAAAGCCTATGTGCCAGTTGTAGGTCAACTACTTCAGCTTCAGGCCTGCATCAAATTGGATGCAATGAGATAAGGGTTACTTAAAAGGCTTATAAACAGTAGTAGTAGTCTCAGAAGCATCTGCCTGCCAAGACTAGACAGGCAATGTCTTGCTAGATGCAAAATTATTTGAACAAGGATTTATTATACACTCAGTTTAGAACTGCTAAGAGGCAAAACCTGGTTCAAATGAGATTTTTTATGGTTAGAAAATTGAACATTATATCTTTACATATAATTTGGATGATGTCAGCACTTTGCCACTATTATACAAATTTTATTCTGTAATTCTTTATCCAAACTTCACGATTATGCGTCCCTTCAAATGTCTCCATCTATCCATCTCACTTTCTTTCTTTGTCTGTTCCAGTCTTTGTTTTACCTACTATACCAAAAAATCCAAGATGCATATAAAATTCCAATGGGTATTTTAAATAGACTAGGGCAGTGCCCGTTCCAAAAGTGCAGGTTTGGAAAAGGGCCGGACTTTATGGCATGCGGAACAGGCTGCCATAATTGTCATGTAAAATAATTCTATGTCTGTCATACAAAACTATGGCTTCGAAAACTCAAATGGCAACGGGTAGGCCATGTTGCAAGAATGTCAGACAACTGCTGGACATCATGACTCGCATTGCAGATCCCCAGAGATCATATGCGAAACTGGTTGACAGAAAATAAGATGGTGTGACGATTTAGACAGGTTATGAGGATATTGGCAAATTTCAGTCAACAAACTCAAAATGAGAGTTAGAAATAGAACTGTTTTTCTATAGAATCATAGCTTTGCTTGTTGAAAGTAAAATTGGATAAAAACGAATCTGGTTAACTAAGGCTGCTTAAATTCAGAAAAGCACCTCCTCCATCTCTCAGTTTCATATAATGAAAATCTATTTTATTTTCAACTCATCAATCATACATGTCATAAATCTTTCCTTTTTATAAAGAAAAGGAAATCTAGTACAATGACTATTGTGTGCCTCGTGATACTAGGATGAGACATTTCTAATCAAGTGCAAGGTTTCCTCTAGCATGACTGTAGGTTATAAAACTGGTTGTTGTCCTCAAATCTTAAAGATTTGGTGACAAGATTAGCATTTTTGGAGTATAAAAATAAATAACGGTTTTCTAAATGGACTTTAAACATGAACATCTATGAGAGTATGAGTGCACATACATACTGCAAAGTGGAAACCCTATCAATAAGAAAAAATAAAAGAACGGCTTATTCTTCAATGAAGCAAGGAAATAATCAAGGTTTGCTTTACTTCCATAAAAGCAAAGAGTATACCAATTGAAATTATAGAAATTCAAAGAAATGTTTCTAAAAACAAGCTTATCCATTATTAGTGATTATATGCAATCAGTTAATCTAGTGGCTACCTCTAATGCATTTTAATAAATTCATATTACCACAGTATTTTCTAGTTCATAGCAAGTAATTAACTAATATAAATATCTATAATTGTCCAAAGCATTGTGGGTAAGGTGGTTCAGGAGATAAATTACTTTCAAAAGTAATCATGAAAAAGATATCGGTCATGAAAAATTCAATTATCATTTCTTGTACTAAAAAAATAGTTCTTACACACAGAGTTAAAAAAAAAAAATAATAAAAAAAAATCCTCAGTCTCAGAAATGAAACAATCTGCAGATGGTCATAAATAGTGCTTTTAACTGGAGTACCTACTTGGACAAGATTGTGGTACATATAGAAAGATTATCTTTTTATTCAGTAATAAAAATATTTGCTTACAAAAGGTTTGGCCACCATTCTCAAAGGCTCACAAAAAAAAGAGTCAAAAGTCCAGGCATACACTACCGGGTGAAAAGTATTGGAGTGGTAAAATAAAATAAAATTCATCACCTGTTACAATTCTTTTCAAAAACAGAACATTTGCTTAATTAGCAAATCACACACGGAAATACAGTCCAGTAGGGTTTTTTTTTGCTTGATTTATGCCACACATGAAAGTGACTAACAAGCTGGTATAAATCTTCTCAAACTAAACAAGACATTTGAGTTGTATTTGTACCTTACTATTTTTTTAAAATATATAATATGCTGAAACTGTTGCTTATTTCCTATCATCTTCAATGTTATAAACAAAAATATGCCAATTTTATAAAATATATATGACAGCTGTCACAATACAAACAAAAGCAATCTTTTTGAATGAAATTAAATGCTCCGAATGCCATCCGACGACAAACAGAGCAAACTTTTTGTCAAACCCAATACTAAGCAGGAAACAATTTGAAGTTTATTAAATTTATGCAGTATAAAATACTAAAATTTGCAAGCAAAAATGAAAAAAATTCATACTATACAAAACATTTTCCCCTTTTTATTGAGAAATTAAATTTGTGAGCGTTTTACCTCTTAAACAGACTACTTATAAAACATATTTAGGCAATATAAAAATATACTACTTTCCATTCATAATTTATGTACTTTCAAAACAAAGTTTCATCTTGTGCTTATAAAATCTGCAACCCACAATCATTCTAAATGATTAGTATAATTCATTGATTATATCTGAAATAATTGATCCTTATTGTGCCAAGTAAACCAAGGAAAAATCTCATTCCATGTCTATTGAGAATAATCAGTTTGTATTAGTATAAAAGAGACAAATTAAAGTGTGTTTGTTGTGTGGATGTAAGGGAATCCGACAGAATGGTAGATTTGATTAGACAATGTGGAAAAGAAAGTTTGAGAAAAGCGTATTACGTCTCAAACATTTAATATCATGAAGATAAATCTTTATGCATTTCGTCTTTGTGAACGACTTCATCAAAAGAGATTTGAATATAGCAGTCGTGCAACAATCCATGCTGTGTAGCGAAAATGAAAATTTATCTTCATGATAATAAATATGTTCGAGATGTAATACGCTTTTCTCAATCTTTCTTTTCCATATTGTCTAATCAAATCTACCAAACTAAAATGTCAAAGATATTTTCAACTGTTACAATCAGTGTCACAAAATACATTTTGCATGTGTGAGAGAGTTCAACAATGACTAATGACACAAATGAGTCTTCTCTATTTATTAACTAATCTCACTATTAAATTCTACTATTTGAAAAATGATTAAGCCCATTAGAGTAATAATATAATTCTCAGCCAGCCAGCATTTTCTACACCTCTTTAACAAGAGTATGCTGATGACAAGTGCACTGTGCACATTTAAAACCTTGTCACAAGCTGAAAGATTAATCAGTCAGTCATTTTCATTAACAACAGTAGTACAGGAACAATGTGGGATGTAGACAAAGGAGATGCTGAACAAGTACTGTTAATCAGCAGCAGATAGCAGGTATGATTTTATTGATTCCAGTGGGATAAGCAACAACACCTGGTTGTCTCAACTGGACAAGCCAATCAGACACATTGGGGTCTAGACTGGAGAGAGAGACTTTTGTAGTTATGTGTAGTGATACTCACTTAAGAGATTATGCATGACACGCACTGTGCCAAATATTAAAGTTCAATAATAGATATACAATATAAAAAAGGTATGTAAACAAAATAGGCTTGTTAAAGAGATTTGTCAAGCATATATCACTTTCCTCTTTAGTTGTGTGCAATCTCAAAGTGTACGACAGTGATAGTTTACTGCTGCCACAATGTAAGTTTTGAGATATATTGGTTACAATAGGTGTTACTTTTGTGGTAGGCTTCATAGCTTTTGCTGTAATTATTCATATTATAACCAGCGTTAACTGAAATTCAGGTTCTGGAAACAGAATCCATCAACAATATGTATTTCTTATAAAGCTATACATTTGAATTTGGATACATATTCTGAACTTTTCTTTGCTGTATAGTAATTTTTTTTTTTTTTTTGCTTTATTCTAACATTTTATAAATACATTCTAGAATAAAAATTTAAAATTAATATCCACTCATGGCTAAAAATTGATGAATATAATTATCTGGCACAGACATCTACGGATCATATAGTAACAGCTTACTTTTGTATTTTCCTTGAAAAGAATAGTGATAACATTGATTATATTATTGCAAACAAAATTGTCCTTCAATTGGTTTTATGAAATCAAGGAATGGATAAATTTGTATCCAACAGAATCTGATAATTATAAAGACAATGATTAATTAATTGGGAAACCATATCAGCCTGGCATCAGTGTTAGCGATTGCTAAACAGGCGGCATAGATCGTATAAATGAATAAAGAAACACACTTTATTCATTTATACAATCTTGGCCGCCTGTTTAGCAATCGCTAACACTGATGTGGGTTAACCAATTAATTAATCAATGTCTTTATAATTATAATAATTGGTTTTCTACAAACAATGCAACCTGATTAGGGAAAATTCCTATAATAAATGTACTAAAATACAAGTATATCTTGATTAGTTCAGTTAATTCATTCCAAGATTGTCAGTACTGTCCAAAACAGCACTGTTCAAGTCTTAAATTTAATGTGTTTTTTTCCAGCTTAAACTTAGTTACATTAATTTGTACTGCAATACCATAACCGTACTACATAAAAACGCACTATTCAAGGTATTCCTGTACAGCCTCTTTCAATAATGTAAATAAGATTTGAATTTGAGTCTCCTTAAAGTAATTTAATCACTGGATAACATAACTATTTTCATTATATATAAAAGAAAAGAAATACGAAGAAAAAAAAAATATAGTTGAAAAGGTTGTATTATGTGTATAAAAGCTCTTATTGTTGCCATAAACGAGGCAGATCTAAAATAGACAGCTTTTAAATACTTGCTTTTAGCATACAAACAGAAGGAACAACTGTAAATACCTCACTAACTTTTACATTCAATTTGTTTTTTTTTTAGTTTCAGTATTTGTGGCCCCCTACCAAACAACTGCCAGTGAATATAGCTGCCTTTGTCATTTATTTACAGGTTTAATTAAGAATTCATTGATAATGCACAGAAATGGCTTTTGAAATTGAATGCAAGGTAAATAAGACATGTTTGTTGTACAATCAAAATGAATTAAACAAGAAGAGCAGAAAAGAATCCATTGAAATTATCTCTTCCAAAAAGTGCAAGTACATACAAATTAAAATCATTATTGGAAGGTTATATAGATAACATGAAATGCTTATCATAAGCACAGATATTTATATAGGTTGTGTTATCATGTCTTTACTTTTATATTAAAAATATTAACGGTAGCCTGTTTTTTTTTATTAATTAAAATGATTTAATTATAGATAAATTGGCTATCGTTACCTTTCCTGTTTCCAAATGGCCGCCACTTCAGCTGTTGCTGATAGCGGAATCGACTAAGTCGTCTGCTGCTGCTGATGGTGAATTTAATGTCAAACAAAGGAGACGAGAAGATTCCTCAGAACAGCATTTTCAAGTTTTTTTTCTCCAGTTTTTAAGTAGTCTTCTGATATCAGGCAATTTCATGTGGTTCAAGAGACTAGAGGTTTCTTTTATTCAAGCAAAAGCTTGATAAATACAAATGAACAAAGGATAAGTTAGGGATAGTGTTTTTAGCGAAAGGCTTAGTGTTAGAGTTAGGGTTTAGGTATATCTCCTAAATCCATTTTCATTTCAGAAAGTGGAAAATGTTGAAATTGTCCTCTACTTCTTTGACTTTGAATTCACCATCAGCAGCAGCGGACAACTCCGATTATTCTGCTATCAGCAGCAACCATTTAGAAACAGGAAACATTGGGATTGCTGATAAATTATTTTCTTAAAACTATACAAATCAAGGCAAA
Organism: Architeuthis dux; assembly: GCA_006491835.1. Classification (NCBI taxonomy): domain Eukaryota; kingdom Metazoa; phylum Mollusca; class Cephalopoda; order Oegopsida; family Architeuthidae; genus Architeuthis; species Architeuthis dux. Next base: position 1,705,808 of record VCCN01002867.1, read on the forward strand.
ATCTATCAACTTAAAAGTGGGGTTGGTTTCTAGTAATGTATGCATGATACATCTATAAAATAAACAATAAAAGTATGTGCCAACCAATGTAATGATTGTATTGGTGCTGATTTCAGGTTTACACGGGAGAAAAAGCACTTCTGAGGTAGAACTGATAAAAATGTGAAAAAAGATTTGACAGGAAAGTGAAAAATTGCAATTACATTATTAGTATGGACAATCTGAAATCTAACCGCATTTCATTTTCAATATTGTTAGAATAAAATAGTACATTTCTCTGTAAGATTTATTCTTAATGAAAATATGAACAAAAGTGTACTGATTTTGTTAACTATGATTTAATGAGTTGTGTCCCCCTTCATGATTGGCTGTTCAGAGTAGATCAAGGTAGATGACACTGGACTGGGAGTCATTTACATAGTGCTGGTTTACTGACAAATCAGGGCTAGCCTTGGATGCCACCATTGATATATTAGCTTTCCACTTTCTAGGGAAGGACAGTTTTCTATTATAAGCAGAAGGAGTGAAGACCAAGTGAACTGCAGTTCTTACATTTTTGAATTGGATATTTTCATAAAGTTCATTACAATCTAATGAAATTCTTTAACATGTAAAGAATTTAAACTAACATGGAAGCAGTAAATGAAAAGAATAGATTTCTACATGTTTTCTCACCAACACATTGGTAGACATTTTGGTGTGAATTGATAACTTAATATGAATGCTGTCAAATAGAATAGGTTAATTTGATACAAATATTATTTTACAAATAAAGATTGTGAGGTGAGATATCACTTAAACGTTGGTCTCATTCTTATCTGTAAGGCTTTGGCTTTTAATCAGCACATCACCTAATATTGAGTGGGTAATCTGCTTCTGTCTGAGTGTCTTGGACCTGTGCTGTTGGGATTCTCTTCCAAAGGGACGGTAGAACCCTATAGCCAGCTTGGGCATCTACCATCTACGTAATGTTCACGTCCTGTGGTTAAACTACCCAGGTCAGCCATACAGTTAGAATACTCCCGCAAAGGGGAGGCAGACTTCCATAGCTAGCTCAGGCAACTGCCAGGAGAAGGGCACTCCTGTCAAACCAACAACCTAGGGGCCTTGCTCCTATTCATGCCACCTTGGTGGACCATAGGATGCAAACCCTTGGTTTAAAGAGTGAAGTCGGCTGTGCGCACATTGGACTCATGTACATGGCCCTTCCAACTACGGTCCCATAATCGTGGAAAAACCTTTCCAAAATGTTTGTCCGCAAAGCCAAGCCATTCATTCAGGTTGATAGTAAGAAGTTTAAAAACTTTAATTATAAATTTAGAGAGATCCATTATTTTTGTAAGCAAACAGACCAACAATACATAAGTGCAAGCAAGAGCGGTGCAGTTGTTTTGCCAAGACTATATAGTTCTTTTTCTACTAACAGGAGATTCTCCTATATAATAGAAATGCTGAGACTGTTCTAAATCAGAGCAAATGATCACATAAGAGAAAAGGTGTGTCAACCAATTTCATTAATTTAAAAGTTAAATGCATGAAAATCTTTGCCTGTGCAGAATGTTAAAAACCTGACCGACTTCAAGGAAGATGTTATTTAAATGCTAAACTGGGATGGTGTAACCTTTAAGGCAGAATTAAGAAGACAAGATTTCTATTTTCAAAACAAAAATATACAAACTAATAAATGCTTTTCATTCATACACCAAGATATACACAAGCAGCGGGGATAAGGAGATCGAGAGAGTGTATATCAGCCTGGTGAAAGTTTACAGTCATAAAGTGAAGTGAATGAGGAGATGCAGAACAAGCAGAGCATCAAGGTCAATTGGAACTGGGTCAATAAACAAATTGCTCAGGTGTCACGCTAACATCTGTTCATTTATATATCAGCTCTAAAAAACAGATTTATCCAGAGTGGGGCCCTATATTCAGTTTTACTTTCTTTTAAAAAAAAAAATAAAATATCAAAGCACTAGTTATATTTAAAAGATAAGCTGTTTAATCAGCAATAGATGCACGATTACTTGAGACTAAAAATGAAAAGAAAGAAACTGATAAGCTAAAGCAGATAACCCTTTTTTCTAGTCAAACACTTGCAATTCAGTAATATTTCTGGGGATAATTCAATGCAAAATTTTAATCAAATTGACTCATGTTCTTGCCAGTTCCAGCCTACTACATGTTCCCTCAGATCAGCTGCGACAACATATGGCTAAAATCCACATATATTGACAAAGTCTGAGTTCACTTTCCTATGTAACAAGAACAATCCTCACCAAAAATAAATTAAAAAATCAGCATTTCACTACTGAGATTATATACCTCCAACATTTATAGTAGAATTACGCAAGAAATTAGGAGCAGAGTTTGACTCTGGAGCAGCCAGGCTTTTTTCTTAATTCAACCCTTTGCCTACCCAAAATGTTAAAGATGGCTATAAAATTAAGCAAGATACTTATCAGATAATTGCAATTTATTTAGAACTGATACTTTGGGTAATTCTGAGATTAGTCACAGGCACAAAATTCATTTATGAAAGGATTTCTCTTTGTATAGAATACAGTTAGTGAGGTGTCTACCATAGGAGAGGCAACTTGCCACAGTTCCGAAAATGTGTTTTCTATGGTAAAGTATTCAGCCAGCCCTGCCCTGCTCTGGTGGTATAATCAGCAAGTTTCCAGTTCGCCTCTAATAATCTCTGTTTCGCCAGTTTACAATGCTATTTTTCTCCATGTGCAAAGCTCTGGTATTGTGATTTTCCTCACAGTAAAAGAGGCAAAGTGACCAATGAGGCGAAGTGACCAATGAGGCGAAGTGACCAACGAGGCGAGAGTCCGTGGCCAATGGAACACTGGATTCCATAGAAACCGACCCACTCAGCGGCCACGTATGCTTCTCCTTCACTCACACAGCCAGCCATTGTGGCTTGCATTTCTGTGGGTTTTTTAAAAATTTGTCAGTGTTTTGTGCTGTTTGCTAAACAAAAATGATTTCCCCTGAAAGTGAAAACCAACCTGGTCTCTCAGGATTATCACGAAAGCGTGTGCACCATGAAAAACAGTGGGGAAAAAAAAAGTGTGATTTTAGGAATGATATGTGGTTGTTAATGCACGATTTTTTATAATTTTGCTGTAATATCATGTAAAAACATTCTACACATACTGAGGTATCATACAAATCTTTATGAAAATCAATCCAAAAATGTTGTCCCTGTGTCGTTTTTAAAGTCGCAAAACTTTGGAGCTCATTTTTGTAAAAAACATGTTTTGGTTAGTTTGCCTGTCCTACAGTAGACACCTCATTTGTGAACCAAATTACTTGGCTGCTTTATGAATATGTACTAAAGCAGTGATCAATTCTTTTTAATGCTAAAGGATTAAAATATTTTAGATAAATGATGCTATTAAATATTAATATAATTTCTTCAATACTGATAAAATTTCAAACACATTTTAATTCAAATGTTTTTAAAAAATCTTTGATAAAACTTACACTCTAAAATTAGTAGTGTAGAATTTGGTGGAGCAATATTAATACATCTGAAACATGCTCTAATAAAGAAATGTCTGCAGCTTGAAGCTTTTTTTCTTTTTAAAAAATTCTTCAGCTATGGTAAGTTAAATTAATAAAGATCTAATAACTTGGAATCATCTAAAAGGCTTATCAGAAAAAAAACAAAACAAAAAACAAGAACCATAATTTCAATGATGTGTCCACCATCCGTGGTAGCAGAAGGAAGAGGAAAATGAGGGTGTTTCACCTGAAGGTCTGGACTAAGTTTCATATCAATCCCACATAATACGGCCAAGAAAATTGATATTTAGCATTACTAGTTGGTAGTAGGAGGAAGATATCAATCCAACATGATGCAGCTGAGAATATTGATATTTAACATATTAAGGGCCGACTGACCAACCAAAAACTGTCTTATAGAAATGCATGGATGCATCTAAACAAAAAAAAAAAAAAAAAAAAAAAAAAAAAAAAAAAATGATCCTAAGCTGTAACAATCCTTGCCTGGTCACCAAAGAAACATGTGGTCTCGCATTCTCCTGATAGTTAACAAAAAAGGAGTGATATTCTAATTCCAGACACTTTTTGTTAATTGCTACCTTCAAATTGGTTTAATTTGGAGCAGTACTTGATTTAATCAATTGCTTGGTTCCATGGAAGGAGCTCTTAGAGTACTTCCTTCTAATCCCACCATATAGACAGCATAACATTGGTACGGTTAGTGGTTCATTTCACCTTCCAACTTTTGCATTTTGAGTTGTTATAAAGTATCCACTTTTCATCACAATTTGTTTCAAAGATGGAACACTCAAATACGTTCTAGTATTTTTTTCCTATTTTCGCTTAACTCATGTGGAAGTCACACATCAAAGCAACTAACATAACCAAGCTGATGCAAATGATTTTCAATGCTTGATTTGGATATTTTCAGTATGTTGGCTATTTCCCAATGTATGATGATTAATGAGTAATGTCTTGATTTGATCGCTATCAACCTTAACTGGTCTACTTGGAGCATAGTTCTCCAGCAGGAAACTTCATGAACCACTTTTGATATGGTCAATCATTCACAGTACCTTTTCTATAGATGGCCCCAATTTTTTTGCGTACAAGTTGTATTTTCACCATTCTTAAAATTCAAATGTTGCTTATTTCTTCCAACTTCAATTTTAAAATAAACAAAACTATGGCAATTTTGAAATTAAAAAAAAAAATAAATAAATAAAAATCCATGCTGATAAGACAGTTGTCACAATACAATCAAAGGCAATCTTTCTGAATGAAGTTAGTTAAAACTAGACATTCCTAATGCCATTTAACATTTATAGATAGAAAGATTCAACTACAGTAAGACATTAGCAGTTCTTTTGTTAATGTATACAAAATGATTATTACTTTGTACAAGTATGGACATGAAATAGACAAAAAAATAAATACATTGGCTCTGAATGCATTAAAATGTAATAAGTTCATTAACTGATAGCATTTTACAGCGA
>VCCN01002867.1:1730120-1754973 GCA_006491835.1 Architeuthis dux
CCATCTAGGATTTGGTTGTTACATTTAAAACAAAATTGTTTGTAATTCAAGCTTAAAGTCAAGATTTGAAGACATGTAGATTTTAGGATATAGTAACATAAGAAAATTTGAAAATTAATGAATAGGTTATTAGAATTATAAAGCAGTCTCATGTATCCATTTCTTACTTTACACATCATTACAGATTTGAGAAATGATAGTCATATTAGTTGCCCTAGAACCAGTTTCATCTTACTAAGATCAGATATTTTAGATCCTAATATCAAAATGCAAATAATTTTTATTTATAGAAACAAAGTGGTTATTTATGGTCATTTAAATAGGACAGAAATAAATGTCAGCTTCATTCAGTATTCAATATTTTTAAGATTGATGTTTTGGATAAAAGAATTTGATTAAAAGATTGAAATTGGAAATCAAAAATTTGAATCTACAGCAGAATTTATATAATTTCAAGGCTTTATTTGTCTGAAAATAAAATACAGTTTAAGGAGGAGTAAATTAAAGAAGGGCATATTACTGAAATTGCTAATTTCTAGACATTTTTTTCAACAAAATTAAAGCTAGATCTGTCAGAACTTGTAGATATGCTCTAGTCAGGATTGTAAAATTACTGTGATTTTATTTTATAGCATATACCTTTAATTTAAAATGTAGCTCAATATAAAAGGTAATGTGTTCCATCTCTTAAGAGACAACTCCTAATAGAGTATGGAGCCTGGTGACAAAAACCCGGTTTCTGTTGCATGCATCAGCTTAGTGATCCTTGCAAGTCACAAGTCTGGTAGAGACCAGGACTTTATTCCTACAAGTTTTTATGACCACCCCATTTTGGCATGATTCAAGTCCACCGAAGGGATACCTCCACCCTAACCATACAGCTTAGAGTGTACTCAATTAGCTGCTGAGTACACATGGAAATTTGTCCTAATGAAGAGTTTTCCACATTCTTTGCTCGTACCAGGAATTGAACCCTGGACCTTATGCGTGTGAGGCAGACGTGCTAACCATTACACTATCTGAGCAGACAGCTTAATATAAGTGTGTAGCAATGTTTTTTGTATGAAAGAAAAATGGCAAAAAGACGTTAAAATAAGATTTATAAGGAAAATGTGTTATAGCGTGTGAGAGCGAGTATGTCTACTCATCCATGGTACAGGATTTCCCATGTTGACCCAAAAAGTATGTCTAGTTCCAGGGACACATTCTTAGGTCTTAAGGGGGCACTCCAGACTGAGAAAAAAATACTGTATTTACTCATGTATAAGTCAACATTTTTGTAATAATTTCTTATTTCAAAAGGTTATGGGCAACTTTTACTCTAAGTTAAGAATCCAGTCGGTGCATCCCTAAGGGTGCTGCAATCATTAATAAAATGACACTTTTGCCTTGAATATGAGGCTAACTTGAACTCATCAAAATCTATCTACAATCAACAATGAGCACAGACTGACAAGGCTGGTTACAATTTCTAATGAAAAACAACTGGCTTATGATATGAATTTAAAAGTACTTGCGAAAACAATTATGGAGGCAAAGGCAAGGAAAGTAAATTTTTGAAGGAAACAAATAAGTCTAGTGTTGCGACCAGTTAGCATTTGTTAAGATTAGTTTTCATAAAAACAAAGATTACCCCCTTGTTGCAATAGAAATAAAATTGATGTCACCACTAGCAAAAGGCAACACCAAGAGCCTTTCTCTTTTGTGCCAGTGATTTCAAACATGTAACAATCATTCTCACACGTGTTTGGCATGGAGACGTTTACGTCTCACATAAAAATATTGCACACGCACACAAACCAACCATGAAGCAAGTAAGTTTTATCTCCCTTCTTTACATACTAACTTCTGAACAAAAGACTATTTTCTCAGCCCAGAACTTCCATTCAAACTTTGAACAATTCAATCAAAAGATTTCTTATCTATATCTTTTCTGAAGCTAAAGTTAAGGTGTGCAAATTAACAAATATGCCAAGTAAGTTAAAAAACATGGCGAACAAATCAAAAAGTATGGCCTGCAAATTGAAAAATATGGCACACAAATTAAAAAGACAAAAAGACAAGAATCTATTAACGTTAGTAATCACATAGTTGCTGCAAATATTAATTTTTTTTAAGTGAAATTAGTTGAAATTTGTCTCTTAATAAAATTCATGGATCTTTTTCATTAGTCCCACCAAAAGCTAACATCCATAATTTTAAAGTATGAACCACCCACTCCCCAAAAAGACTAAATTGCATTTTTTTTCTTCCTGCTGAAAAACACCCCAAATGCTGGGTCCTTAAGAGTAATCCACACCATGAAAACGAAAACCCTACACCTAACTAATCCCTACTTTGCTAACAAAATAAACTTAGCATATCAATTCCCATCACTTATGAAAGTTTTGGTCTGGTGGGGACTATATAATGAAAAAGCCCCAAAATGCTATGTGGCATATTGCTATTTTTCCTTATTTCAAACTTTTGACAGTATTAGCCTCTTCTTCAGGAAAGCTGCAAAAATCTGAGAACTTGACTGATCTGGAACCCAACTAAAAAGATGAGAAAGGCCAGTCTTGTACATCTTTTTAGTTGAGTTCCAGATCACAAGACTGATTGTTCAGGAGAAAGGTCAGTCTTGCATATCTGACCGAACACTCAGTCTTCTGATCTGGAACTCAACTAAAAAGATTCATTAGTTTCCACCAGAGCAAAGTTTTCATAACCGATGGGAATTGATAGGTTAAGTTTATTTTGTTAGTGTCTCACCTACCCTGGTAGGGGGTTTTCGTGGTGCGGATTACTGATAAAGAGACATTATTTAGAGACAATTTTCAACCAATTTCACTTACAAAATTAGCATTTGCAGCAATTGATGCGGTAACTGCATATTATATGAGATTACTAAAGTTAATAGATTCAGTCTGCTTGCTGTATTTTTTTTAATTTGCAACGTGTATTTTTCAATTGGCAGGCTGTACTTTTTAATTTGTTTGCTGTATATTCAAATTTGCATGGCGTTTTTTTTTTAAACTGACTTGGCGGATTTTTCAATTTGTTTGCCTTAACTTTAAATTTGCTCGGGAAAATGTATAGAACTATTGATGAAAATACCAAAGTTCTATTTATAAATTCACTACAACAATTCTAAGCTTATGAACAATCTCATTATGTATATTCACAATCTGTTCTTGTTATTTCATTTATAAAATGTTTATTCATTGTTCCACAATATGAATCTTTGATAATATAATTCTTAACTGAAATGTGCAACCACTATTTCTCTTTGTTTATTAATGATACCTATTAGGAACAGGGATCATAATAAATTTTCTCAACCTTACTCGCCTGCTATGCAAACCACTGCTACTAATATTACTTCATTGATAAACATACCAAATTTACTATGACTTCCCGAGTAGAATAAACCTCTATATGTTAGTGGAGTTTATTCAAATAGCATAAATAGAGTCATATATACCCATTTATCAATATACTCCTCTACAAAGTTTACCAATTGTCTTATTAAATTTCTATGTCTTTTCTGTTGTAGTAATTGCTATTAGCTATTTCTTTAAGTACAAATCATATTACATATTGTAACTCCTTCAGTGCCAATGAATTTGATGACCAGGCCAGAGGAGGAGGAATGGAGGGTGATAAAAGTTTGTTTTTGTGTGATAATGTTGGTAAACAGGATGATGGATAGGCAGATGGATGGTACAGAACTAACTCTTTCTTTGTGACCCCTTTGAATCAGACAATATTTTTTTTCGAAATCCCAACTCAATGGCATAAAAGCAAGCAGTACTATTAAGATTGTATATAATGTCCTTAGTCGTAACCTAATAATAACTAAAGGTAGAAACAAATAAAGACCAAAGAAAACTTTAAAGACAGTTGATTCATCCAGCTGAATTGCAAATTCTTTGATTCTTTCAATAAGTTGCTTAACAATCATTGCGAATTTCAGAAATTCGTCTGTGTCCCACAGTATCATTTGACAATGGAGTTTTTTTAAATTCATTGGCATAATTTTTATAATTTTGTCCTCTTGAACATTTCTTCCTTTAGATGTTTCTGTGATCCCAGGGGGTCGCAGCCCCTAGTTTGGTATAGAGTACTACCGGGGGCGCAAATTTAAAGTCTCACCTAGGGACACATGAAACCCTTGCACCGGCACTGGGTCAGGGCATACACTGATGCCTGTGGCTTGCCCAAAAGGGCAAGGCCAAGTGAACAGGACAATATTTGTCCCAACATTAAACTCGACTGTGTCCCATTCCGCCTTGAATAAACCTCTACTCATCCATAGACCATTAAGACACTGAATGACTTGCTGACAGGATTGGCAAGTCATAAGATAAAAGTCTATAGTCTAACACATTCACAAAGCATATTTATGTAGGACAATGTTGCAATAGAATTTCATTTTTCCCCTAGCAAAAGAGCTATTACAAGTTTTGAAATAATTTCTATCCGATAGTCATTTTGAAGGCAGCCTGGATTAGAATTGCGTTTATGTCTTGCAGGCCAAAATGAATAAAAAAAAAAAAAAAAAAAAAAAAAAAAAAAAAAAAAATGAACATACAAACTTGTTTTTTTTATAAATTATTTTAATGATTTTTTTTATTATAGGAGTATATACATGTAACTACATGAACTTCCATGTACAATCAATCAATGAGAACTGAAATTCTTTAAAGGACAAAATATTGTTTAATTGTAGTTCAAATTTTGTGTATATTAATAGAACAGTAGAAATACGTAGTGTTAAGATGTTTCTAGCTATAAAACATTGATTCGTTTGAGGTCACTGCAAAAATGAGACTTTTGCTCTATTTTTCAATACTGAATTTTATAGTTCGCTAACCAAAGATAGATAAGGAAAGCAAACAATTTTCGTTTGCAACGTCACATATTTAATTAAGTCAGCAGGCTGGATGAAATGAGGTTGCAGGCCGGATTTGATCTGCAGGCTACGGTTGCTGACCCCTGCTCTAACCATAAGACTACTCTTAGTGTATATGCATACATAAATTTATATTATCAGAGTCAAGCATGGAAGATAAAGCATAGGGGCTAATCTGATTAGAAAAGTAAAGATATTATGAACAGCAATCTAGGTCGAAGTGATAGAAGTCTTAGCCCAATTACTACACTATGGAAAGTAATTTGTAAGCAGAAAGAAAAGACAATGAAAGTAATCTGTAAGCAGAAAGAAAAGACAATGAAAGTAATCTGTAAGCAGAAAGAAAAGACAATAAAATTAAATATAATCAAAAAGGTACAGAAAAGAAGCAATCATGATTCTTTCAAATCCACGTAAACAAAATGAAAGATTGTGAAAAACTACTTATTCCTTATACAGGTCCTTTTTCTCAGGAGTAGAGCCTATTATCATTTCCCCAAAGACTAGCATTTGCACATTCCTTTGCTTTGAAAGAGGAATCTCAGACAAAGAGCAAATAGAAACCATCCGGTGACTAACGTTTTTTTGACAGCATTCCGTGTTGGGGGTGATCAATGAATAAGTTACTTCTCTCGCCTTTTGTTGGGCAGTGATCACTAAAAACTTTTTCAAAAAACAAACGTGAATGCTGCCTGACACTAACTAAGGAATCAATTTAGCATAAACTTACATGGTAAATTGAATTCCCCCACTAAAAACCTATTTTTTTTTGGGGGGGGGGTAAAAAAAAGACCATCTCAGATTTTGCTCATGTTCATTTGGGGTTGAAATGAACTCCTGTAAAATTTTAGCTCAATATCTTTACTCGTTCAGTCACTATGGTTCCAAGAACAAGGACTACTTTGTTTGAAGAGATGACAACCAGATTTCTTTTTCCATTTTCAACTAGCAACCATTCCACAACAGGTACTTCTACTGCACTGAAAATTTATTCTCAGAGTGAACTTCATATGTAGATTTTAAATATGTAGATTTTGAAAATGTTATCAGCCTAGCTCTAGAAAGTATCATATTTTCAGATAAAGCTCTCAAAGTGGGCTCCAAATTTCATGGGTATTTCCGAGAAGCCATTTTTAAGTAATCATTACTCAGGGCCTAGCCAACGTTCTGAGCCCTATTTGGCAAGGAAGAAAGTGGGGTTAATGCACTACAAAATGTTATAATCTGGATCTTTCTAGCTTTAAGATTCTGAGATATAAGGTCTCAAAAATGGCCTGAATTAAAAAACGACAAAAATGCACCATTTTTAAAGGTAAAAATTACATGTCGAACAAGCTGCTCAATTTTCTACTAAGAACCACTGAAAAGAGAAATGTTTAAAATACTTGGTGTCTTGATTCTTTCATGCTCTAATCAGTGGTTGAAATGGGGGGGGGGGATGTGAGGTTACAGCATATACCTACATCTCAATTTCCAGGTTTTTTTTGTATTTTCAATGTCTACTAATGGAGACTTTAACATAAACCTAGCCCCCAAATGAGATGGTCGAGTGGGGTACTTTCCCAAAATTGGTCCACTTGACACGGAGTGACCCATACATAGCCAGACAGAACAACTTGAAAACTGAAGAAACCTATGTTAACAGTTTTGGTTGATGGTTTCTAATTACTTTCAATGACTAATTGAAGTTAATCAGAATAAAGCCAATAAAGATGATAAATATTGTGTAGACACTCACATATTTGTAGTCACAATGGGTAATATGAACAAAACAAATACTCAAATGCCTACACTGAATGCCACTGTTGAAATAAAATCAATAACTAAATGAAATAAACCAGAAGATTTTTCAGTTAGAGAAATCAACTTTAGTTTCATATCTAAATAGATGGCAGTAAAATAGATTAGAAGATGAAAGAAAAACAAGCAATAATGTTAGGGTACTAAATGGAGAAAAAAGAAAGAAAGTAAAATAATAATCACTGGTCAAACTAGTTTGTCTATCAGAACCTTGAAGTAATAGTATCCCATATGATTTTCTGAAAAGCATATGTCCAAAGTAACAAGCAGCTATCACGAAAATCAAACTGATTAATATCAAATAGATGCATTCTTACTATTGAGCCATTTATGTTTACTGCCCTTATCTATAAATATTCAGTATACCCTTATAATTATTCAAAGGAATAATAGGCGTCACAAAGCACCAGATCTCTTACTTCATGTACAGGATGGCTGAAACAAAACTCCCTATTGGAAATAACTTTATTATTTATTGGTCAATTGTAGTCAAACTGGCTTTACTTTGGACCATACAATGGTAGAATTTTCCTGCTGTGTTAAAATTCAACGTGGGCACCGATTTCTGTAAGCATTTGAGTATAGACTCGATAGACCTTTGCAGGAAGTCCGGCGGTATGTTGGCCATAACCATAACAGGTCAAATGCACTCCTCCAGTTGATCTAAAGTTTGTGGTTTGGTGCGGACAACCTCCTCCTTCGCTGCCCCACACAGGAAGATGTCACAGGGTGTAAGGTCAGAGCTTCGTACAGGCCATTCATTTCTAATAGGGAGTTAATTCTCACCCACCCTGTGTATATATACACACATATATAAAATATTCATAAATGTCTATGTGCAGTTTATATAGGAATAAATTAGGAAATACGCAAATATCAAAGAATTGTTTGTCAAAATTTGTTCAATTAGCATTGAATGGCTGGCAATGCACAACATGTGAATAACACTAAGGTTATTTAGCTTGTAACCATAACAGTATTAACCTTTAATAATTTTCTTCATAAGATTATTACCATCACCAAATATTTAATGTTTTTCAAATATTTTTGACTTCATTAAACATGGAAAAAATTGGTTTAATGAAGTCAAAAATATTTGAAAAACATTGTGATATTTTACTTGCAAATAATCAGATTAAAAACATGCTGGCACAAGCTGTATGGATGAGAAAGCAATACAAACTAGTTCAATAAGTAAATTGGCACTGATAGAAAAAGAATTTTAATCTTAGCAACAGTTGGCTTAGGTTCAGGTCTCAAGAACAGATGTATTAACCTTCAGTCTATATAAACTCTTATATACTTATATAATCTTGTTTTTGATGACTAAATTAAAAATAATGGTATAAAAGAAATATCATTTTCTAACTGATAAATTCTGTAATACATAAAAGTTAATTCTACGCATCTTATACAGACATGAAAATATCAATATTTAACAATCAGATTTTTAAGATTTGTATCATAAAAGTTAAAGAAATATAAAGCAAGCAAGCATATCAACATCATTTGTAATTATTTTCTGTTCAAAACAAAAATACACTGCACTAATTTTAATCCACTAATACTTTGAAAACTCAAACTCATTTCAAGGCTGAACCATTTGTGTCCCACAATACAGAGTAATGTTGTCAGTTCCTCAATAAATCATTATCTTTTTAGTGTTTGAATGTAAATCATGTAAATAAATCACAAATTAGCAACAACAATAACCATAACATTATCAGTGTAAATGAATTGAAGTGGCAATCAATTTCATATTTGTCATCACTAATGATATCCAGATTATAAATATCAATTATCTGAGATTTATACAAATCTCTCTATAAAAATGATAATATCTAAATATTCTTAAACATCACTTGTACAAAGAGAAATTGAAGCTGAAATGGTGCAATTCTCCATATGTGATAGGCAAGAAAATCAAACTGATTCAAGCTTGTGGCAGAAAATCTGAGTAATAGTCTATGGACTATGAAACCATTTTTATGATCATTTTAACATTTTCAATATCAGTACAAAGTCCTTGTGAATTGATGAGAAAATCAAAAGAGATAATTACCTAATTTATAAAGGGCTGCTAAATGGGGAAAAAAGACAACTAAAAACTTTGCATTTCTATACCTCACTCAACTCTTCTTCCCTTGTTAAATATGGATAAAGATCAATGACTAGAGCAGTAAAATAATGATTGCTGAACCAAGCAGAATGTTTCCCAATGAATAGAAATCAATAATCACAAAGTTGGGGAGGAGAGGGTAAAGATAGAATCAACTTGAACAACAGATTTAATCCTGATAAGGTGGATAAATATTCTCAAACAGCAGAGTGAAAGTATAACATAACAGCTGTAATATGTAGAAAAGCTGCTCAACGACAAAGAACTGAGCGAGACCACCTGGCTGTTCCAGCGGGTGTCAATCGCAGTCATCTGTGGCAACACATTCTCCATAAAGACAGCGGGATCAGACAGTTGTTTGTTTTAAAAAAGAAAATTTTTTCTCCGAAATTACATATTTTGTATACATGTAATTGTGAATAAAGAAACGAGTGCTGTGCAGGGATCAAACCCACATCCACCCTGGAAGCAACCTTATATGCAGGTTCTGCTCTACTAATTGAGCTAACAAAGTTCTCATGGTAGGCAGGAGTCTTTTAATCCTACACTTTGCCGGCCTCTCCATTCTCATATTTAGGCACGAATATAATGTGGTCTCTATGTCGACAGTATGAAATCAAATGATGGATAATTTTATATCTGACAGAATATGATAATTATAAAGACATTTATTAGTTGAGAACCTATATTTGCCCAGCACCGGTGTGAACGACTGCTAAACGAGCAGCCTAAATCGTAAATGTGAATAAAGAAACAAGCTCCATGCGGGGATCGAACCTGCATCTACCCTGGAAGCAACCATATACATAGCTCAATCGGTAGAGCAGAACCTAAGTTAGCTCAATCGATACATATAATTACAAAAGATTAAATGCCCAAGAAAAGATATGAACTAAAATACTTGGCTTAGAAACTTTGATTTTATGTGTTTGTTTGTATCTTTTAAAATAACTTTTTATGGGTATATGTTTAACTGAACACAATCATAACATCTGGAAATTTTCTTATATAATGAAACTTGATAATCTACCAGACTACTATTTTAAACTAGAAAACTGGACTCAGTGTTAGAACAAAGACTGGCCAAGAAATCTGGGGTTCTATCCCAAGTCATTGGATGGAATTTGTGGAAAAAAGTTTGAGTTTTAATCGAGGCTGTTTACTTCACTTTGCACTAATACCCTTGGGAAAGGCATGGATCTGCGTCGCCACCCACTCAGCTATGGGCATATAGCACGGAAGTTGTAGTCCTTTAGCCCTGTCAGGCAGACCATCTAAGAGAAGGTTACTCTGACAGAAAAACCTACAGCTTGGCAGTTGCCAGAGCTGATCCCAAGCCTGGGTAAAGGAGGAGGGTTGTACGTAGGGCTAGCAACTCCACCACATAAAAAGCTACTAGCTACTAAATCCGCAGCAGAGTGGTTGCAGCCCTATGCTCCACAAAGCATCTACAGGAATAAGCTATCCCAAGTTATGGTTTGTTTGTTATCACACATTTAACTACAAGATAATTAGAAAGCAGAGCAAAATGCCAGTCTTTCCTGGTAAATTCCAAATAACATATGGTGCATACACACAATAAAAGACATGCACAGTAATCTAATGATATCTGATGACCATATGATGTCAGAATTGACAGCAGTCAATTAAAACTCCCATTGACATCACACTTCATGTGTTATTGGTTACATTATAATTCCCAAAATAAATTGGTTTACAATGGAAGCTGATCAATGGTTTCACATGTATTTTTTTTTTACAATAGACATTTTTTTTTATGTGATGGGAATGTTTTTGTTTCTATCTAAAAGCCAAAGATTTGAATGATCAGACCATATTTGATAAGCTCAAACTAAATGATCAGGTTTAGAAGACAATTCATACTTAAATATAAATTCAAAAGATTTGGGGAAGTTTTCAGAAAGACATTTTTCAATTTATTAAACAAAGACAAGATAGTCAATAATAAAATATAAAACTAAAATTGTATTTCTGATAAGACCTAAACTAGTATATAAGCATAAACATTTCTAGATGTTACAAAACTTCATAACTTTAATAACATTCTTACACTAAAACTATGAAGGAAAAATACAAATAATCAAGTTTCAAAATGCTACATCAGATAATGTGGCTGCTTTAGCATAATTTATATGAAAACTATGCAAATATGCTGGGCTACATTTTAATTGACTACAATAAATGAAACCAGTTTTCTATGAGATTATCCAGAACAATAATTTTCATTGCTAACTTTAATTTTGGTCAAAGAGGTTTCCAATGAAACCATACACTGATTAACATGTTAGTCTTAAAACACACCAATGGCAACTTTATTTCTCACTGGTGCTTTATGAATATGGAGTCTAAGTTGGTGTGGTGATGATGCGGACCGCAAGATTGAACCTGAGCCCTCTACCCAGTCACAGCTGAAGAGACTGTGTGGCAGTGTTGTTAGAACATGCGGGCTCCCCGCTCATGTTTTGCTGCGCCAGAAACTTTGCATACGGGCACTTGAATTATTCCGTAGTAGGATATAAGAGGCCAATTGCGGGGAGTGAAAATAATTCGCTTTTGGCTGTGGTCTGACGAACATTGTTGGTGTATAGCAAATATTCGAAAGAAAACAGTGCCTCTGCCAGTGTCATGTAGAAGAGGTTCCTGTGAAAGAGACTTTGGGCCCTGCGGTCCTCCCGTTTTAAAGAGACTTTGGGCCCTGTCTCTTCGGCTGTGGCTGGGCAGAGGGCTCAGGTTCAATCCTGCGGTCCGCACTGCCATACAGTTGGTATTGTTCAACAAGATGAAAATGATCAAATCAATCTTCAACCTTGCAACCTTTTTAAAGAGATTTATTTCTGAAGTCTGATTTCACCTGAAAGATTTTCATTTAGGTATTAATATTAAGTAACATATTGTTATTTGAAGTTACTGTTGTTGGTTCCTGTTAAGGATCAAATTTCTTTAATGTTGACAAATAAAAAGGTATGTTCCTAAAGTTGTGACACTAGGAGAGTATATTTTGATTAGAATTAAGTGTGCACCAACTGAACAAACTTCTAGTCTTTGGTTGTAACTTCAGTTACTCAGGCTTTAGGTAAACTTTAATAAATATTTCTGTATAGGTTTCCATACCAACCCAATATGACATCATGAATTCAAAGCTGGAATGAACTTGCATTTTGTACAAAGGTTGACATCTACACTCTTTGTGGCACCATCTATTTATGTGTTACAAGTTCATACTCAAAAAGATATTCATAAATGAATGCAATAACAGAATATAGCCTAGGCTCACAAAAGAAGTTCCTTTTTAAAGGATGATCACACATCACTGATTGTTATCACTAGTATATAATTGACCATGTTAGTTAAAGGTTTTTCTTATTGAGTTAAAAAAAAAGAGATTAATTTTATATTGAGAATGTAACCGGTATATGAAAAAAGTTTAGGCTAATAACAAGTCTGGCTGCTACAGGGTCGATTTTCCACTCCTATTCCAACTGAAGATAATTACTGAAACATTTGTATTGTATATATAATATAGTTACACTTCTCTGCACAGTTCAAATTTCTTCTGATGAAGTCGCTCGCAGCGACGAAATGCATAAGGGTTTAAATATGTTTGAGACGTAATACGTTTTTCTCAATCTTTCTTTTCCACATTGTCTAATCACATCTACCATATATAATAAATTTGTAGGTTAAGACTTGTCAGTTTAGCTCAGTTGGTAAGAGAGCAGCCTACCAATCACATGGTCGTGATTTCAAATCATGGTAGGGAAATGTTAATTATATATGTAGGTTTAGTTTAACGTGACAGTCAAACTGAAGAGTTTACTCCCCTGAATTTGGTGAGGATTGTTCTTGTTTTTGTTACGGGAGGAAAAGTCAACTCACAACTTGGACTAGAGTTTGACAAAAAACCACAATGTGAAAAATGGTATATATTATGTTATTAGATTGTCAAGTATTTAAGATGATTTCAGATAAAGCTATGCATTTTCTATATTTTTCAATGGCAATTTTACAAGAGTTGTTTGCTATTGATTCTCCTTCCCTTAGGTAAGTAAGGATAATAAATCCCATGGATGTGCTACTTTATACCTGAACATTAAATACAGAAAATATTCTAATTATTTAAATGAATGCCTACAAATCATCAATATTCCACACTTCTAATCATTCTGTAGTTTGACTTCCAGGAGTTAATTTCTGCGGATCATCACGGTATGACTGTTCTGTCCTACTGAATCATCGAATTGGAAACTGCCTCTGATTGTATTCAGGAAGTATTGGCTCATCCTGGATGGTTTGTGGGAATCTGTTCAGCAGGGATTTAATCTTCGACATTGTAGTTTCTGCCATATAACAGGCACCTATAATTTGGCAAGAAGTATTTAGAAGAAAATTTTTAAAAAACAAACGATATGCTTTCTTTTTTTATATATGAAGATTACTTTGATTTTTATTAAACAATATTATAGTCATATTCTGTTGTATCATACATATTTTTATGAAAATCAATCCTAAAATGTAGTCGATATGCATTTTTTAAAAAGTCTCCAAACTTTGGAACGCATTTTCTCAAAACCATGTTTTGGTTAGTTCGCCCGTCCTATGGTAGACGCCTCACATGTATTCGCACACACACACACACAAAACTAAGTCTGGCACTGGGTCACATTGGGTGGTGGTAAGAAGATTGTGTGCCATCTATCTTCCAAATGGGAATAGACTATTAATTTTGAAAAATCAGCATTCAAAATCATGGCATTTATCTGGTCTAGAACACAAACTACTGGAACCATTAGGAAATGTATAACTACCTAAGCCACTTAACAGGCTCTGCTTGTGAAGATAGTTATCAGTAGTAACCGGTCCCAGCAGATTAAATAAACATGTGGGCTTCAGCAAAAAAATAGGTGTAATTTTTTTTTAGCTAACTTAAGATCTCTTTTAATGATAAAAATAATCTTTGTCGAATTTATATTTCATTGTAATTAAATAAGACAATCATTTCCACTTTTAAGAAAACAGAAAAATCTTGTTTGTATGGAATATGATTAAGAATTCTTTGTACATATAGAAGTTTACCCAGAATAGATTCTACATGTTTATATATTTTACAGTTGGATGTACTTCCTAATGCTATTATATTATAGATGATATGGCAATTCACAACTACATAAAATGGGTCTTCACTTAAACATAAATTTTTTAAATTTTCTATAGTTTTGAGAAGGGTCATTAATATTCAAATGGTTCTTTGGACGATTGAACTCCTTAATTTTTAAACTTACAATATCCTCCAAATATTGAAAGCAAAAGGGTAAAAAGAAATGAAGTCCAAATACAACATGAAACCAGGAAAAAAGTCTTTTAACAATGATTGAAAATCGCATTCCAAACTTTAAAACCTATAATGAATATAGAGACCATTTGAAGACAAGCCAAAGTAAAGTGTCAGTTCTTGATAATATTTAATTGTTTCCATTACATGTGTGTAAATTTTCAGGCCCAATAGATTAAGTTTAAAATTATACTTCTAGTGCTTCATTAAATATTATAATTTTAGATGCCATGGACATTTCACAACCAATTCCATACAACTTATTGAAAAGCCTGAGAATGTTATCTAAAGAAATTTTAACCATTAAGAAATGCAAGGAAAATATAGACCATCATTTTTGGAAATGAAGACACTTGAAAATAATGTTATAAACATTTACATATAGAGCAACTCTTCCTGTAAAGGTTTTTTAAAACATAATACATGTGGCTGATCTCCTGAAATTTAACTAGTCTTAGAGCAAGCACTTTAAACTAAAATGTAAATCATTTGATGAGTTTAAAACAAGGACATTACTTACAATAATTGAAGCAATAAACTGAAATGGTTTTGGACATTAGGTTTTTTCTCTAACCTTTAATAGTAAAAGTGAAATGAAAGCACAGAATATTATATGTTTTATATGCAATGTTTAAGCAAGCTATATAACACCAATTATATTTTAAGGAAGATTTTGTTAATCATCATCACAAAAGATTATGATTAAATATTACATAAAAAATATAATCATTTCCAGCATTTGTTGATTAATGATGACACCTTTCTTATATCTGATGCTTATATATTTTTGCAGTTAACAATTTTAAAGTTAAATTCAGAGAACCACCAAAACCTTATATAATATTGAATGTAATAAAATAAACAGCCTTTTAGGTTTTCACTATAAGAATATAATAATTATTGGCCATTACAAATAAAAAATAAAGTAGATTATGTGTATAGTTAGAGCACAAGAAGCAAGGGTACCTGTATTTCATTTCACTTCTGAGCACGATACAAAGACATCTTAAACTAGAAAGCATTCAGAAAGGGCATACAATTGCTAACGCCATTGTCACTAAAAATTGAATGAAAGTCTGTTCACAAATAGTTACGATGCAGGGGAGGTAACTGTAAAGAATTCCTGGATCAGCCCCAAAGTGTTTAATCAGTTAAATATCGTATGGACAAATATTAAATATATAAATGTATGACAAAATAAAATTTAAAAAAATATGAAAAATATATCTCAATCGAAAAAAAAAAATAAATAAAAAATCCTGCGTCTGTTCCAAAATTTAACCAAGTCTCTCTTAACCCATGGTATACGCTTCCCGAAAATGTCATTGAAATTGATTAAGAACTTTTGGAGATATTGTGTGGTCATATAAGGACGAGGCAAGGTATGTAATGTAACTGTAAGCAAAAACTCCCGGATCCACCCCAAAATTTAATCACTTCGCCCGTAAGCCCATTGCCCCACCCTTCCACAAAATTTAATTGGGAACTTTGTTAAATATCGTGTGGACAGACAGGATAATACTTCGTTAGCAGAGGTAAGAACCAGGCCATTTTATTAGATTATTTACCGTAATCTGTAAAGTAATGTTTTCAAATATTTATTATTTTAATGTTTCTCACCAACCTCCAAACCATCCCATACAGAACGCCAACAGGAAGTTTTGGTCACATGTTTAACATGTGATCAAAACTTCCCGTGATTTATGTGAGAGTTAGTTGAGTAAATTGATAATTACTTTAGAAACCCTTCATGGTTTGGTGTGGGTTAGCCAAGATAAGCAAGTAAAACCATAACGAAATGATGAAAGACAAGACTACTGAAACCAAATAGTCTACAGACACCATATCACTGTTTGTGTCTTTTAAAAAATCTAAGTAGAACGAAATACTTTTCCATCAGGTCATATTCGAAGAAAGCAATTAAAAAAGGCTTTCAAAATTAGATTATTAATAGTTACATTTTGTGAAACCATAGGGTCAGCTGATCACATTAAAAAATTTATAAAATAAATAACAGCAGTATCATTTTCCTATCTTGAAATAGTGTTACAGTCCTTAAAATATGACTGTTTTCAGTAAGAAAAATATTTAAGTACACACCCTATTTCCAAATGCTCTGACAAAGTTGAGGGATAAAGAAAAAATAGCCGAGTAATTTATGTAATGGAGAAAGTCAATTAGAGGCGAGGAGGACAAGTAAGAAAAAGTATATTTATTCTGCTTCATATTGTTTTTTTTAAAGAGATGTGTGTTAGTAAAAAAACGTAAAAGCACACCATATGATTGAAGACAAAAAATTAAAGAGAATTGTTATAGATTTTTTTTTGTTACCATTTTGTGAAGAGAATGCTAGGCCATATGAGTTACGTCACATCAGTGTGGATTTGGAGATGATTTTTGTTTTTATTAAAATTTATAACTTTCCTTTCGTATTTTTGATGAATTTTCTAAAGAACAGCATAACAATAACACCGATATGAGGTTAGGCAAAAACATTTAATCAAGTCAAAAACGAGGACCAATGACAGCACAAGACAGCTTTAAAAAGCACTGCTTTTGAGGGTGTGTTTTTTTACAAGCATTTTTAACAGATCAGACTAACAAATTCTTTCAATGACATTTTCAATTCACAAACTTTCTGTAGAGTCGCAGACTTAATTTCCGACCGAGGAGTCAGTTCATGAACAAAAAAAAAGAAAAAAAAAAAGAAAAAGATTTATCAATAATTTTAATATTTAAGAAGAAACTAGCAGGATGAAATAGCAGATTACGTTTAAACAACAACCCCCTTCCCACCTGTTGTTCTACAAAAGCTGCTATAGAAAGATGTATGAACAGAAAAGAAGTGTGAGCAATGCTTGGTATCTATACCAGCTCGACACAGATTCTGCGCATCATTTTTATCTTAGTCCATCAGACAGGTATTTAACACAAAAGCTTATAATCCAGGCAAGCAAACAACGTCATGAACTACCACCACTACTATTATCAGTATTTAATAGTAAGCACTCTTAATAATAGTTAGTAGCGTAAAGATGAGCTAATGCGAATGAACCAGTGTGTCCCCTTCTCGTTTTTCACTAGGATTTCATTAGTTATCTTCAGCAACTCAATAGGGGACTTCAGTCGTATGAAGAACACATACTTATACAGTACAGGCATGTATTTGACTGATTAAACACATTACATAATGGCAAATAAAATGTTTCATTTAAAGATAGTAGTAAAAATCATGGCTGTTATCATGAATGTTTGTGAAAAGACATAACGAGGGAGAGAGAGCAACAAACAACTGCTCACTATAGTTACAAGAGAGGGAGTACCGAGATAAAACGAGTCACTACTTGGTATAATTGATTGTAGTTAATGTCTCGCCTCCTGCTATGGACTAGAAAACGTAAATGACCTTTCTATGGACATCTGCTGCATTTATGTTTTAATTGATAAATAAACTCGTTTTTTTTAATGACTTGACCATTTCATTAAAATAATATAGCTTATTTAATTTATTGGCACGTACTGTACTCGATCACGAGACAGGCGTGAGGAAATCAATGGAAAAAAAAATTAACTGCATCTTTGGGTAAAACAAAAGAATTATGTTCCCCTTGGATATTTCTACTTTACTTTCAAATGTTCTTCATGCAGTTTATATTAGCAATAGGTTTTGTGGTAATCTATATAAAGTTTTTTTTTGCAATATGTAAAACCAGTAATACCAGGTTTTCAAATCTGTATGACTTGTGTTTTTCTATGAATATTGAATGACAATAACAGAAGTTTGGAAAATATGTGCTGCTTTAAAAATTCACAATACCTCAAAAATCCAAACCATGCATGCATGTATTGGAAATGTACACAAAAGATAAGTTTGGAAATTATGATAAAATCTGGATATTAACATTCACCGTGGCTATTTTTAAAAAAATACACACTCACGCCATCAAATTGTACAATAACAAAATCCCAAAAGGTTTCAACAATAGATACAAAGAAAAATGGTTATAACATTAGAAAGCAAAACACATGCAAACAGGAAGAGGGGTGGGAGGGACCATAAATGAATATATTTTTCAAATTATGTCTTACTCTTATCTCACTTGTAGTCGTTCTTAGTTAAAATCCAATGCCACCAACATGATAGACACAATAGTAATCATATCATCATCACATTTTATGTTGATAATAATTAATATTCCGCTGCCAAGTGGATCGGTTTCCACGTAAACAAAAGTGCTGTGTGTGGCCACTTTTTACCGAGTTTAAAGGGGCAGCAAGTATTACTTGGATTGGATGAGTGGCACTAACAGAACAGCATATGACACTTGACAGTAGTCACCACAAGAAGCTTGTGAACACAGTCACTAATACACTTCTTGGTAATACAGATGTTTACTCATCAAAATATGCAGGGGGCGTGTGTGTCCGAGAAGAAAATACACAACCTCGTGTTTTTCTTTTTTACTTACTGCGCGTCTGGCTAAAAAAAAAAAAATGGCAGATATTAGAATTGTTACTATTTACGATTCCAATGTTTGATCTTGTAAAATCAAAGATACTTTATGCGGTGAAAAGCATACCTCACGAATGAGAAATAAATACGTCGACTTGAACAGATAGGTTCGAATTAATTTAACAATGAAATGATAAAGTAAAATTAACTTGTCTCGGGCCTAGATTCGAACTCAAACATGGTTCACTGAGCCATGGTACACACACGGCCACACCTGAGAGAGAAAGGGATGGATATGTCAAGAAATAAGTGGATATTTTAAAAAAAAAAAAGAATTATGTTCAATGTTATTTAAATTTATGTAATATTATACATTATCATTTAAGCCGTCTCCACACTATTTTTGTATTCACTTAGCCATTAAAAATAATTATAAATTTAATTTTTAAAAAAGAACGCAAAAAGGTGGGTTCTTAAGGTAAAAAAAAAAAAGCCAAATTAGAAGACGTGGTGAAATGCAATCTGGTGATGGATGCCAATGACATCATCTTCGGACAGACACACAGAGTGTGGTCGAGAACACAAATTCTATGTTGATCAGTTTTATTTTATTTCGTTCCGTCTCTAAGAAACAGGAAGAGAACCCTCAGAAACAACAGGTGGTGCAGTAAAAAAAAAGATACCTTAGGTAAGAAGTTTGGATCTAAAGATGGCGACTATCATGTGACGGCAATGGATTGTTTTGTTTCAGGGTGGATTGATTAGTACTATCTGATATCGTTATCATCAGTAGTAGTAACAAACAAGAATGTGTTTTAATCGTAAGAGAAGACATGCGTAACTTAGATGTCTTTTTCTGGTCGAATAAAAAGTATATAAACACAGACACACAATTATCACAATACATAATTAACTTGTCCTTGCCTTTGAAAAAAAGAAATACATTAAGACTTATGTTTAATAACGATAACAGCCTCTCAAAGACAACCAATTGCAACTTATAGGTGATAAGTTGACAGATGACTGCAGTGGTACAAATACTACTTGCACTATTTTTTTTTAACTACTAGTACTATTATGATTCTACGGAAAAGTAGTAAGTGACTGATAAAAAAAAAAAATTGAACAAACATATCTTCTTAGTGACTGGGTACAGTTTCATAAACACGAAAAGTTATAGTTTTTTAAATTAAACTAGTCCATTAACACACCGAAAGCAGGTGTGACATTGAGCGTAGGTGTGGTAGCAGGATGTACTGTAGATGGACGAATAAGGGGGGGGGGGGCAAAAGAAGACGTGTTAAAAAAAAAACTCATCAATACGCGTGTCTAAATGAAATGTGATTAGTGTCATAGTAGTGCTGTTCACATTACACTAGTTTAATTTAAAGTTTAACTGTTGGTCAAAGTCGTATATATCATATGTTGGTTATTATTAATCAATGATTAATGATGAGAATTAATTGTATTCTAGGTTGGGTCACAGGTGTTGAGAAATGACAAAAACAGTAAGGTGCTTGTGAGCCTTTTGAGACAAGCTGTTCAATATGATTATTATTTCGACCAATTTATTCAATCAGTCCATATTGAAGCCACTTTTATGGACCCGATGTTAACGTGTACAATACAGTAATACATTTTTTGCTCCAATGCTCAACCTCTCCATCGCCCGATCGAGGGTGTGGCATGCAGGTTACGCACACACAATTAATTTTTGTTTAAACCCATATACTTACGCCCCCCTAAAAAGAAATTTAAAAAAAAAAAAAAAAAAAAATTAAATGATTTCTCTAGTATTTTGATAAATACTTCGATACATTTTCTAAATTTTCGGAGAAAATAAAAAAAAGGGGTGTAAAAATATAATATTTAAGAAGAAAGTGGCGGTTCGGGTTCAGCAATGAACGTTAAATTTTTACCAAAACCATTCATTATTTGGAAAATAATTTAAAAAGAAAAATGCAGTAGCCCATCAGTTGCGGTAAATAATAGCCATTTTATTTTACATAAATCGAAACCAATGAATAAATATTCTTGTCTCCGAACCAATTATGATTTAAGTCGGAAAACATTAACAAAAAAGACGATACCCTGAATGAGAATAGATTTAGAAATCAAAATTATGTTCAAATCGTAATATTCTAAAGGGTCATTACTGTCGTGTCGTCGTAGGTCTTAATGATTGAGTAATCGAAATGTTCAGGCTGTGATCTTTTCCTTTATTGGAATCAATACACGCATGGATTTTGATATACTGTTCAAATTAAATGATCATTGAACGGTATTTATTAGCTTTAAATTATAACTCAAGTTTCCGGGATATCAGATGTTTGCAGCTGTGTATGGACAAACATCCTAGGACTTGACTATATCTACTTAATACGAATTATCCCAGAACTGAAATGCCCATAATTGTATTTTTCCCAGATTTATGTGTGTCTTCATTTCAACTTACCAATGTTTGGATAGCTTAGTTTTAAAATATATTTAAGTCTTTAAAATGTTTATTTTCAGCCTTCAGGGGTTCAGTCACTGTTCGGAAATTGAAAGGATTAGGGTCGTTGTGGTAATAATCATTACGTTACTACGTAGCTTTACCGTAGCTCTAAAAAAAAAAAAAAAAAAACACTTTTGCAATTATATCCACTATTCAGTCATATTTTACTTATTTAGGTTTTAATTATTGTTAGTTAACGCGTACATAAAGTGGAAGAAAACGTTTATCTTATAACAGGATTATAATTCATATCAGCTGTTTTTTTTCTGCATTTAAATAAATTAAATTTCAAATTTACACCAGTTAAAAATGCGCATTTCCAGGAAATTGGATTTTAAGATCTGATTTTTTTTAAGGAATAGAAAATTATTGAGGCTATATTTTATAGAAACAAGGCTTTTGAAAGCTAAAACACACGTAAGAAACGTCATTTACACAATTATTATATTCATTGGTTGCAGGCGAAAGAGAAAGTCTTCTAGATTGCAGACATCCGTAAAAGAAACGACTGAATAAAATAACACATACAACAAACAATCGAACAGGAAGGTGAGAATGCATTTATAATGATATTAAAGACAAGTGTTTAATTTTTAAAGTAAATCCAACAAGTTTATACACATCACGAGATACACACAACATATGAAAAAATATATATATATATATATATGTAGATAGAGAGAGAAAGATCTTGATGACGCGTTATCCTGATTAAAAAAAAAAGGGGAAGGAAGAAAAATAATGATCGATGAATTTTTTTTTTTTTGATAATTAATAGCCATGACCGCAATATGGGAAAGGAGGTTCCGTTTTAGGTTTCTGAAGAAATGGTCTTATATGAAAATGCATGTTGTCGACGGGATGAAGTGGAACAATATTTGGTTAGAACATACCTCACAAACAAGGAAACACAAGAGACTCAGTCAGGGTCAAACTCAAAGATGGCGAATTGTATAACGAAGAACTAAGGAAGCAGGAGGAGGACATTACAAAAATGGAGTGGGAGGAGAGCGCCCAAGGTACCGGTAAAAGTAGTTGCTACTATCGAAGTAGCAGAGAGAGTGATTTTAAATTGAGTAATAATAATTAGAGAAGAATATATAGTTGCAGTACGAGTATGGGGACAAGTTGTAGTAGGAGGAGAGGCATGTGTTAATAATACTCAGGAGGACGATGGGAGGGGTTGTGATAACTTGTGAAAGGGAGGGTGAGAGGGAGTGGTTGCAGTGGGAGGCGAAGGCTTCAGAGAATCGTTAGGGTTGGAGGCAGCAGGATTTGGGAGAGAAAGAGAAAGAAAGATCAGATGATGGGGAGGAATGAGTGCTGGAAGGGAGATAATCCAGTCGATCATCAACATCAGCAATAGCATCATTGGCGTAATCAACCATCATCATAAACATGATCAACATCACCTTAGGTAGCATCATCTGCTATCATATTTTAACACTTTTTTCTTTACTTCAATTTCACTTTAGTCTCCACAATTAATTAAAGTACATTTTTCTGTGAATTAAAAAAATATAAATAATTCCAAATTACAAAGTATTTTCCGCTGAGCATTTAATAATGTAATATGAATACATTACTAAGAGCAAGAGATCTTGAATTTTTATATTATTGTCAATAATAATGATCAATATTAAAATTTAAAAAATAATTACAATGATAATGATTATACTTATTGCTAGTATCGCATTAATTATTCTCTTATTACTATTTTAAAATCTTCAGTAATCGCTATTTTAGTAATTACTATTTTAATATCTTTATCTTTTATCTCATTATTGTTATTATCAATATCAGAATCATAATTATCATTGTTAATTGTCATATCATGCTCGCTAATGCTTAGTTCTAAAATCAATTGTATAATCATCATCTGGGATCATTATTGCTATTAATCATTGTTATAAATTTTATTATTATTTCTGATAATATTAGAATCATCATACATAATAACAATATCTTCATTTGTCATTATCATTTTCCTATCCTTTTTTAGATGTGCTAGCATCTCTAGTATCTATCATTTTCACGGACTGACTGACATACCGAAATGAGAGAAATCTCCCTTGCTAGATCATCACACAAGAATACCATATTTACTCGAGTACAATGTGATCTTGAATATAGCCCCATTTTTTCTAGCTAAAAATCAGTAACCTATCTATATACATTATTATTATTTTTACTCTCGAGTATAATGTTACCCCCTAGCATATCTATGGTCTGACTTTATTAAAAACTGTCAACATAGGTTTCTTTAGTTTTTAAGTTGGTCAGGCTATATAGGTATGTATCGCACGTACAGGCCGCTCCAATGTAGTTAGAGGGCTGAAAATTTACTCATTATGTCATTACCTTTTTCATAAATCGTTCTAGTTCTTATATTCTGTCCTGCTACTTGTAAGTACATCATATACACTATATGTACATGTATGAATGAATGGCTTGGCTTCGCAAACAAAGACTTTTGTGGAAGGTTTTCCATAGCTGAAGAACCACAGCAGGGCCTATGTGCAGAATAACCCTCCAGCCTGAGCATTGAAGTTTTAAGGTGAAGTATGACTTGCGTAGGGCTGACCCCACCCTTTCAACCAACGGTTTGCATCCTATGGACCACTGGAGTGGCGCAAATAGGAAAACCATACTAAAATCATATGTATTTAGCACAGATTACAAAAATACTTAATGAGTGGTTTGAAATGGGGCCTTCATTACCCATCTGGCTGGGGCCTATTACCAGCTCTGCCTGGCCATCGGCACCAAAGATTCTTAAAAGAATAATTTGCAAATACCTTCTTGTGAGTAATGTAAATGTGACATTTGATATAAGATTCTTTCAAACAACTTCACAAATTGGAGATTACTCAGCTTCTACGGGATTGTAAAACTTTTTTTTTTCAAAGACTGTTAACCCTAAAAATATTTTAGATATCAAAACAATCTTTTTGTATGTTAAACTAGAAATAATTACAAGATATTTTCAGTTGCAAGTTTTCTTGTTTATGGGGACAAAAGCCTCTCTGATGAAGTGATCATATATGGTGCCTCACCCCAAAAAGTGACCGAAAATGGAAAATATAAAAAAATTAAAGTAGAAAGTTAAATAAAACATAGAATTAAAGAATAACGTTCAATATAATTAATAGATACACAAACATTGATATTAACAAAAAAAAATAACACCTCCTGGTTGATTTTAAAATTCTATTGTGCGGACCAAAAATAGTGATTTGTGATATGTTTGCATTAATAATGCAAACTGCTTAGGATGGCTAAAAGAATGCATATATCTTGGTATTTCAAATACAGGTATCAATCACTTTTCAAAAGTTCGCTTTACACCACTTTTTTGCTTTTACAAAAAGATGCGAAAAGTGAAAATAGCATTCAGCATTTGTTTTGCAGCGAGCCGTTACAGAGGTAGCCTGCACCCTTTTCCTTTCTTCTTATAGTCTCCTGTACCCGTATTTCCCATCACTCTAAGTTCCGACAAATCAACATAACATACCATCATCACCATTTTTGGGGTCTGGGAATGCTCAAAAGTGTTCTCATATAAATTAATGGTAATCACTTCTTCACTTTACTGAACAGTTTTTATAGGAACTCTCTACTTTCGGATAGTGGGGGAAATCTGTATAGTTGATGCATGCAGTTGATGCATTGTTTAGAGCTGTGTTTCTCAACACTTTTCAGCCCAATGCCCCCCTATGACACCTAGTTACATGTCAACA
>VCCN01002867.1:1896801-1909389 GCA_006491835.1 Architeuthis dux
CGTATGTACATCAATAAGTCAGCCGCCTAAGGATGAAAAAAGCACTTATTTACACAACAAATATTTATTTTCCGACATAATCTCCATCCTTGTCAATGCATTCAATTCACTGGTGAATATTAATCACATAGATCGAACGTTATACAGCGAAAATGTCAGTTCAAATTTGAGCTAATAACTACGAGTCAGGCTACGGACTTATTGATCTACTTTAGCACGCGCATGCGCGTGCCTATGTGTGTGAGCCTACAAACGGTCATGTAGTTATGCGTAGAAAAAGAGTGGTATTCGACTATCTACCGACGTATATATGCATGATAAAATATGGCAAATACTTGCTCAGATACGCCCAGAAAATGAATTATCTTCCTTCTACGTACACACATTTACCTATACTATTAAATCTGTATCTCTATGTGTGAGTGTATATGCAGGTATGCGCGTAATGCCGGTCTTTCGTGACAGCGAGACCGAGTTTCATGTTTTGAGGCGCGTGTGAACAAAATAAATAAAATATTGGAATTAATAATAAGATTTAGAATGTAAATAACTAAAATGTTCAACAATTATAAGACTTTTAAAAATCATTTATTTAAGATATCCAATTTCACTCAATTTCAATCCCTTATGTAAATGGAGGAAACACTGGTCCGTTGTTTCTGTCATAATGCTAACATTTCAAAACGGCAGAACCAATTCTGATAAAACGGAATTTTGGCTGTTGAACTTTGTTCGGTATAAGTTAAGTAGTGCGGTCCCTAAGAAAAGGTGTAGTTCCTCCTACAGAGTCAGTAGTATTTCTTTATTTTCGCATCTCATACTCCAACATTGCCGACATTCCTGATGAACCACGTTATGGTTCGGGTTAGGGTTAGAGGGTTAGAGGTAGAGCTATTAGAGGTAGAGCAAAGGGTAGGTAATTCGGACCACAGTCATGCGAAAATAAATCAATACTACTAGCTCTGTTTAGGGATTGCACCACTTGACTTGTACCATTGGTGAATGTGAATTTTTAGTCTACTGTGTGTGGAAATGTTAAAAAGAGACATAACATATATAAGTGTGCGTATTATTCGACTGTAGAGATTTTGTGAGGGTAAAAGACTGGATTTAAATACGAACCAACCATGTTTATACCGAGACAGTCAGTGAAAACAACCAACTACCTTTACCAATAACTTCAACACTTACGCATGACTTGCTCTTTTTCTCTCTTTTCCTCATAGTTTTGTTGTTATAGCTACGTTTAAAATGTGTATATATTTCTGTGTGTTAGGTACAAATGAGTGTCTATTAGTAACTTTCTCACTGTGTGTGTGTGTGTGTGTGTGTGTGTGTGTGTGTGTGTTGATAGCATTTATTGTATTGTTTTAAGCTAAGCTTAGGGCACAATACGATCCGATCAAATTATCGTTGATTGGACCGTAAGTTTCAGTTTTCGCCGATTCGTATTTTTAATCGGCGAACGAATCGCTGCCAAAAGTCTCGCGTCACATGACTATAATTTAATCGAAATTTTATTTTATTTGAGGATAACTACATCAAACTTTTTTTTTAACAAAAAAAGTGGTTAAGAAAGTCGAATATTCGAAAATAAATAGAAAAATCTTTTCGCAAGTAATTTTTAGTACTTTCTAATCCATAATAATAATAAGTTATTTAACCCCTCGTAAAACCATTTATTTTTTTATTAAACTAACAAAACATTTCTCCCCGCGTATCCATTCATCAAACAATATTTTAGATATACTAAACGCGCAATAAATTTAGGAAAAAACTACAAAGCAAACAATAATTTATTTTAATACAAAACTATTTATTAGCAATTTTCTAATTATGCTTCTTTTATCGTAACTTTATTATTGAAATGACATCAATATATGATAGTTTTACATCCAAAAATGGGGCAAAAATAATATCGCTACGCTTTTTGTCGTAAGAACGCTTATGTCACGCTGGTCACCGATTGGACTGAAAGGATCACCGATTTGACGAAATCCAGTCAACGAACGATCGTAAGTGCGACCTGAGCTAGACTTTACTATCAAAATAAATCAGTTTCCGTCACGGGCAGGAACGAGGATCAATACGTATATGTAAGTGTACAAGTGTATAGTAATGTTTTTATTTAGAAGTATTCGTGTAAATAAATAAACCTAAACCATTTATATGTCTTGCCTTAAAGTATTTGCAATTGTATCTTCTTGCGGGTCGAGTATATATGTTTACCTGTATGTAGATGAGCACACACACACTTACACGCGCATACCCCCC
The DNA here is from genome assembly GCA_006491835.1 of Architeuthis dux. Taxonomy (NCBI): domain Eukaryota; kingdom Metazoa; phylum Mollusca; class Cephalopoda; order Oegopsida; family Architeuthidae; genus Architeuthis; species Architeuthis dux. Next base: position 1,899,076 of record VCCN01002867.1, read on the forward strand.
CCCATAGATATAGATATAGATATAGATATAGATATAGATATAGATATAGATATAGATATAGATATAGATATATTTATTTGCTAATGCTAAGCTTAGTCTGACATAGGGTCGCGCATGAGGGATGTCCTGTGAGGACAGTAACAATCTAGCGAAAATGGCTTGTTAACCACGACGCCACGAGATATATTAGGCGCATCGTTAGCAAGCTAGTCTTACAGATCATTACTGAATAGCGAGTTCGATCCTTACTGATTGCAACATACTTGTGGCCTTGTGCTAAAACTAAGTTAAGATGAGTAATTATCGATGTGCCAATGAGCGTCTGGGGAGGGGGATTCCACCCCCGGGTCAATCCTTCTCACCTAGGGTTCGGGGGTTTGAAAGTTGGAACCATAAGCCAATAAAGTTATAATCAACTTAATGTACCCATATAAAACAATGGTATTATTCTTCGCTGGTAACTGGGTTGTCGTTATGATATATTTCGAATATATCCTTTTGTCCCCCACCGCTGGAAAAGTGGCCGCGGACCCCCACGGATGTGCCGCCCATTAATAGGGTGCCTAGTTTAAAAATATACATTTTTTTACTAGTAATAATCAGGGCCACTAAAAGGAAATTTATCAGGGGATAGAAAGTTTCCTTCGAGTCCCCTTCTCTTTTGCCCCCCTTTAGACCTACGCGAGAGAGAGAGAGAGGGGGGATTCCTACTAAAATCATTTATACTAGCTGAAAACCCGCTCGGAGGCCTAATGGGGACTTTGGCCTTAATAAGAGATCAAAACTGTTTTTTTTTATATTGTTACCTTAATTCACTACCCCTGGCTACAACGCACCGTTTTGGCTACTTAGAGGTCACATGCAGATAAACGGAATCAGACGTCTAGTATTAGATAGATAGATAGATAGATAGATAGATAGAAATAAATAAATCAAATCATTATTATCGGGGTGAGCGCTGACCCCACACTATTATTATTCAGTTGCAAATCACCCGGACTTTTTTGCATTGTTTAAGCTAGCGTATTTTGGGGTACCTTAATTCAATACCTCTGGCTACAATCCACCGGTTCGGCTACATAGAGGTCACATGAAAAATCAGATCATAATTATCGGGTTGAACGCGATCGTTGAACACACACTATTATTTATTTATTTTTTGGAATTTGCAAAAGGTAACTTTCTAAAAACATGCCTGTTGTCTCATTAGTACACAGTAAATTTCATGGGGATATGTTGCGTGATTCCTGGGTTACGCTGTCACGTACAGAAGGAAGTTCGGTGTCAATGCGTCATCCGAATCATCTTCCTTCACACCACAGGAAGAAACTAAAGGCAAATACAGCAATACCTTGAATAGTGCGATTTTGATGTAGTACGGTTATGGTATTGCTGTACAAATTAATGTAACTAACATGCCCGTCGCCAGGGTACAGCGAGTAGTGGGGCAATCCATTAAGCCCGGGGGCCGCGAGTAGAAGTGCTCAGTGTTGCTAAAAAAAACTCTAAAAGATTTTTAAATAGCCAAAAAAAGACGGCCAAAACACACCAAAAAAAGATACTAAAAATTGTTAAAAAATGGCCAAAATGTCTAAGCACGCCTGTGCTAATTTGCACTGACAAAACAAAAATGTATGATGAAAGAAGGTGAAGCAGTTTCAAGGCTGGAGATGTGTGGTAAAAATGGTTTATGTCGTAATAATTAGCATTAGTGCGGTTTTGAACAGTACAGAAAACTTTGGAACGAATTAACCGCACTAATCAAGGTATACCTTATATTCTCTCCCGGTAACTGTGCCGGAAGCGGTAGGAACACGTATTGGGAAAATATGAGGGGCGAGTAGGCGAATAGGGTAAACTTTATATTGGAGAGAAAGGAGAATGAGTAGGGTGAGGAGCAACACTAATAAGCTTTTTGTTATATACGTGGAAACAGAAAGTATTTTGTTTTCTAATAATATCGTTTGTTAACTTAATCGTCAATGTGTATGTGTCAATTATAAACACGTCAACCGGAAATAAAGAAACGCTGTTAGTATAGCTGTATAGTAGTACACATACAAAACGAAAACTAATGTTTTAGGACACAATGACTTTTCGTTTTAGTTTTTGATTTATTGTTGTTTCGATGTATTAAAATGAAGTATTATGTATCACATTCGACAGAAGGCGAATTACTCTAGAAACGCAAAAACTATATTTTGTACCAGCATTTCTTTTTTGCCATACCTCATTGTATGAATGAACTTACTTAAATTAGCATTATTGATAGCGGGTTTTTTGTACGATGAAATATTAAAACAGAAAAGAATCTATATGATTTTAATAATGAAAGAGAGGAAGATGAAAATTGTCTATCTGCTTCTCTTTAACTTACTTACATTAATATAGCTAAGCATGTTCTGGTTACTTATTGATATTCAAGAAGAACAAAGTAAAATGGCTCGCATTGCAGTTTTTATTGACTGACTTCAACTCTAATGAAAATTTGTTAACGACTGATTCGCAATTCCTTCAGCAACTGAGATTATTCATATTGTCAAAAAGCAAACGAGACATTTTCACAATGTGATTATTGTGAGGCGATGTAAGGTTATTATTTTCTTAAATTTAAGAAAAAATAAAACATTAAAAAGATTAAACGAATAAAATGTTGAAATTACTTCTTAATGATACTGTAGAAAATGAAAAGTGTCTGGCTGAGATTAATTTATTTTTTCCTCATCTAATTATTGAAGAGGGAGAATTTCAAACTAGCTTAGGTGCTGTCGTTGAGAAGACAATTTATCGACACGTGTTTCTGCGGTGATTCAATCAGTTTTCAACTACAAATTCTTAGAACTGGCAGCACACTTCTCAGTATATAAATACGGCGAAAACATTCTACAACCGTGATACTTGATTTATTTGTTTTGAAAAAGTTGATTTAAAAATTATCTAGTAATATAAATTTTCAGGAAATAAAATAAATTAAAAAAGCAAGAAAAGAGAGCAGGAAAAAAAACGGTATTTTAAATCTGGGTAGTGCTGGTGGCATTAAATGTAGGATATTTGTATTAATTTTAAGGGGGATTTTGATTTCTGTGAACTGATCAAGTGAAAAGATTCCAAGATGGCGTTCGTTTTTTCAGGTTATCCATAACGAGTTGAGCAAATGTTCATTGCTATAGATATTACGCACAAGCCTGTCTAACTTCCGCATGATGAAATGAGAACAATGTATCTACTCAAAATATTTGAAAAGCGAACATATATCTTTTGTTAGATTTAAGCGTTACCAAGTTTATTTTTTAATTTTTATTTATTTATTTAGGTCAGTTTCTGGAGGTCGTGATTTGACAAATACGAGTTTGGAAGATGTCAGTAGCAAAGTTCTGGTATAATCGTTTCTAGATAACCCTAGCCAGAAATCTTTATTTTTGTTTAAGAATACTCAGAAGATACTTTTTCAATTTATATTTACAAATTAACGTCGCTGTATGAGAATCATACTTAATACCACCGGTACATATTAATATACCTCATACACTGTGATGGAAATGGGTTTCGGGAACTAGGTATACGATAAGGGTGGGTTTGGTGAACTAAGTTTCGGTAATGCCTCCATTAGTAAATATTAAACATACAAAAAAACCTGGAAATTGAGAAGTAGGTATATGCCGTACCCCAGCGTACCCCACCATTCCCATCCCTGCTCATACATATAATAAAGTTGTCATCTGTGCATCATGTAATTGTTGATTTTTAAAAAAAATCTTCAAGCGATTTCGTTGAGTTTTTGTTGATTACACCTCCTTAAACTAAACATTAAATGATTGAAATGATCAAACTTATAAAAAATAAGTTTGATCATTTCAATCATTTAATTTTTAGGAGCTTGGATGCAGTGCCCTCCCCCCCTCCTTGAGGTGTGTCAAAAATCACGTTTCTAAGTTAATTTGTTTATTTGTACAATATACATTCCCATACTATACATAGGTAATCAATAAACCTATATATGCACAAATACACGTACATACAATAATGTAAAATTATATATATACTTACATACGTATATATATATGTATGTATGTACATATATATGTGTATATGTGCGTGAGGTGTGTGCGTGTATACCATGTATTTATTTGTCGCATTGATGTACGATCGTACAGGCAAAAGTTCCCTGAAAATATTCGAATCAATGAGTCAGGTGTGCAGATGGTGCCGCTTTCAACCCGAGGTTGCATTGTGAATTGTAAACCCGTTGCATTAATTTTATTGCACGGTTTTTGTAGGCACAGATTTGTATCTCTGTAGTTTGCGAAACAAATACATTTAATTTATTTCCGTATTGGCCATTACTTGGATTTACTAGTATGAAGAAAACTCTTTGAAAATATTTTGGCAGGATTTGTGCTATATTGAAGCAGCTGAAATAAAATGGCGAACACTAACAGCAGCAGAAATTACGTACTACAAGTTAAGGAATTATGTGTTAGAATAAGAAATCGTTACTGCAACTATTTAAAACTTAATATGAACATATGCTTTGGAAAAGAAAATCGACTAAAGTTATTTTTATTTTTTCTGTTATGGTACATTTTTTATTTTTAGCTGGAGAATAAGAATTATGCATAATCTCGAAAACCACGATATGGAAAGTCAAAGTTGCTTTTAAATTCAATAAGACGCCTATTTCAAGCATAAAGCATATCTACTGATCAACCACACGAAGAAGAATTTCTGTCTGCTTATATACATAGTGAGACGAAATGCCGTTCTTCAGAAATGGAAAGCGATCAGAGCCAAAAGAAGACAACCTCTTCTTATTTTCTTTACACATTTGTATCGATGCGGCCACTGCCAATGGGAAAACAGACAGTTGGGTACAAACAACAACGCAAGTGTGTCACTCACACAAGCTACGCGCACACACTTACACTAGTCTGTGTACAAGCCAGGAGGATCACTCACTCGCTGCTAATATTATCAATTAGAGAGAGTGATACAATCGATGTCAATGTGTGAGTGCGCTTTCAAAGCCATAGTCAGGCGAAAAGTACAAATTGGCGACTAAGAGGGATTTACTCGGAAAAGCAACACATAAAATCTATCTATCTATCTATCTATCTATCTATCTATCTATCTATCTATCTATCTATCTATCTATCTATCTATCTGTATCTAAGCCTGCGTGCGTGTGTGCGTGCATGTGTGTGTGCACGTGAAAGGATACAGTCTGAAATCTTGGCAAGTTCTTGTGATTAAATGGTTCATTTACAAACCTTGACAAAATTGTCTTAAAATGCCCAATGAATTAGTCATTCAATGGAAACCGTCACGTGACCAACGTCTTTTGGCAGCAGGTGGTGTTGGGGGTGATCAATTTAAACATTGGAAAAGGGGGTGATCAATGGATGAGTTACTTCTCTCACCCTTTGTTGGGCAGTGATCACTAAAAAAAACACAAACTAAGGGAATAAATTTACAAAATAAGGGACCAATTTAGAACAAATTTACATTGCAAATTGAACCCCCGACTAAAAACCGATTTATGGAGGTGTGGTGAATGCAGCCGGACACAAACTAAGGGACCAATCTAGCATAAACTTACAATGCAAATTGAACCCCCACTAAAAACCTATTTGGGAGGGAGTGGTAAAAAAAACAACGTATTTGCTAGACATAACAAGGAGTAAATGTTGAAATTTTCAGCCTTCTATATCCATTGGTGTGGCCTGTACGCGCGATACATACATAGCCAGCCAAACCAACTTAAAAACTGCAGAAATCTATGTTGACAGTTTTGGTGACAGTTTTGTTTGACGATTTCTAATAATGACCAACATTTTCCCATTTCTTCTTTTCTTTGCACAGCGTTGGGTCCAAAATACTTCTGGTATCTTTGACAATATCCATCTTTAAAATCACCCGATCTCTTGGCTCGTGAAGCGATTTGCTTACCTTTCGTCATTGTTGAGTAGTCTTTCCACGAAGTAAGCTTTTTTAATAATTTAAAACAAAATGTGCTATCAAAGTGAAACCGATTTTTCTGTTCCTTTTGAATTTATTCATTATTTTACATATAAGAATACCAAATGCGATATTAAGTAAGACTGTCTTCCGTCATGGATACAATAGTTGCAAGAAAACTATAAGGATACTTTGATGAAATAAAGTGTGCAATAATAGACTAATAATACATGTTCGACCTTAAAAAGCATAGCAATGTCTGCATTTGACCTATAATTCTCTCTCTCTCTCTCTCTCTCTCTCTCTATATATATATATATATATATATATATATATAGAGAGAGAGAGAGAGTGAGAGAGCAAGAGCGGCAGAAGGAGAGGTGGGAGTTATACATTTAGAGTCAGTCTGTGACTATGAGAGGAAGTTGTTAAACCCGTAAGAGGAGGAGGAATATAAATGCTTTTAGAAGAATCATGGCAGCCATGTTTTTTGTCATGACCTACCTATTGTTTTGCTTTATTTATATTGCCAAAATGTACAGAAAAGCTTTTAAGAGCTTTAATGGCCTTTTAAGTTGTAAAAATGAAAACCCACGTACTCCACAAAAAAGCAACAACAACAAAAAGGTTTTTTAGTTAGAACAGAACAAGTACCTTAAAACATTGCTGGACCGAAGGGTACCGTAAACCGTTTCTGTACAGAACGATTAATGACATTACTTTAGAAAATGATATGAAAAATTCAATCTTTAGAATGGAACAGCCTTCTTACCACTCTAAAACCGATTTTGCGTCTGTATCGTTAAGGTTTTTTTACAGCCATCGGTGTTATTATTTGCAATACGTCATGGATTTCGGTGTGTGGGTAGGGGTTAATAGTACAAGAATTATTTTAGTCAGTATATGGCATGAGACGTTTCGAAATTGTCCATATCTATTGCCTGATATTGATTTTGTTAAATAAAAGACTAACGTCTTTATTGAATGAGCCACGACCTCAATAGCTACATGGTCGCCATTATTTACTTTCAGAAATCATAGGAATTAGGCCTAAGCTAGATTTCACTCCATTCGTTGGGCTTAACGTCTTATGGAGGTGTTGAGACATTGAAAATGAATATCGCCCGCCGAGACTTATTTAGAAGGCATTTTATAACGGCTGTATTATCAACTGAAAAGGAAACTCATAGTATTTTCTGCATATATAGTGAAATCACGAAGTTCTTGTTATTAAATGGTTCATTTAAAAGCCTTGACAACATTGTCTTAAAATGCCCAATGAATTAGTCATTCAATGGAAACCGTCACATGACCAACGTCTTTTGGCAGCATGCCGTGTTGTGGTGATCAATTAAAAAATTGGAAAAAGGGGTGATTAATGAATAATTTACTTCTCTCCACTTTTGTTGGGCAGTTATCACTAAAAAGACCGAATTTTCAAAAAACACAAACTAAGGTACCAATTTAGAACAAATTTACATTGCAAATTGAACCCCCAACTAAAAACCTATCTAGGGTGGAGGGCTATTTTTAAAAAGAAAATAATTTTTTCCTAGACATAATAAGAAGTAAATGTTGAAATTTTCAGTCTTCTAGCTCCATTGGTACGGCATGTACGCGCGTTACATACATAGCCAGCCAGACCAATTTAAAAACTGAAGAAACCTATGTTGACAGTTTTGGCGACAGTTTTGTTTAATGGATTCTAATAATGACCAACATTTTCCCATTTCTTTCTTTCGTTGGGTCCAAAATACTTCTAGTATCTATGACAATATCCATCTTTAAAATCACCTGATCCATTATTTTATTTACTGAAATTGTCTCCCGTACACAATAAGAAAAAAACAAAACTAGTCCTTAAGTATTACATAATGTTTTATATTGCCTGTTGTCCGACAATTATCATGTTAACGATCGGGCAATCTAAATATTGTCTTGTTCTACCTAAAATATCGGACAGCCATTGCGGAGATTTTATCATGCATCGTTTAATTGAATGCTGAGTTCGTAGATATTTCACTCGATGATTTTGAACCAGGCTTTTACTTTAGATTCCCTTCTTGAAAAAAATCTATTATTTCCTTGATGTCCCTACACACAGCGCGTGAAGGCTCGCGAATTTCCCTCAGAGTAGAATTATACAGGAAATCAGTTAACAGTCTCTGTAATGTCAAGTGAATATCACAGTTTGACTGTATTCATATCTATCTATCTATCTATCTATCTATCTATCTATCTATCTATTTCAGTTTTATATCCTCTCCTCTTGGTTCGTAAAGCGAATTTGCTTAGCTTTCGTCATTGTTGAGTAGTCTTTCCTCGAAGTAAGCTTTTTAGCTATGTTCAATTAATAATTTAAAAAAACAAGATGTGATGATTTATCTGGTCTTTTTGAATTTATTCATTGTTTTACATATATGAATCCAGAATTCAATATCAGGACTGTCTTCCGTCATGGATACAATAGTAGCAAGAAAACTATAAGGATACTTTGATGAAATAAAGTATGGAATAATAGACTAATAATGCGTGTTCGAACTTAAAAAGTATAGCATTGCTTCTTCTGACCTATAATTCTGTTGTAGAGAGAGAGAGAGAGAGAGAGAGAGAGAGAGAGAGAGAGCAGAAGGAGGGTGGGAGTTAGACATTTAGAGTCAGTCTGTGACTATGAGAGGGAGTTGTTAAACCCGTAGGAGGAGAAGGAGGAGGAGTATAAATGCGTTTAGAAGAATCATGGCAGCCATGTTGTTTGTCATGACCTACCTATAATTTTGCTTTACTTATATTGCCAAAATGTGCAGAAAAGCTTTTAAGAGCTTTAATAGCCTTTTAGGTTGTAAAAATAAAAACCCACGTACCCCACAAAAAAGCAACAACAACAAATAGGTTTTTAATTAGAACAGAACAAGTACCTTAAAACATTGCTGGACTGAAGGGTACCGTAAACCGTTTCTGTACAGAACGATTAATGACATTACTTTAGAAAATGATATGAAAAATTCAATCTTTAGAATGGACCAGTCTTCTTACCACACTAAAACCGATTTTGCGTCTGTATCGTTAAGGTTTACTACAGCCATCGGTGTTATTATTTGCAATACGTCATGGATATCTGTGTGTGGGTGGGGGTTAATAGTACAAGAATTATTTTATCCAATATATGGCATGAGAGGTTTCGAAATTGTCCATATCTATTGCCTGATATTGATTTTGTTAAATAACAGACTAACGTCTTTATTGAATGAGCCACGACCTCAATAGCTACATGGTCGCCATTATTTGTTCTCGCATTGTCGAACTGTAACATTGAATGATCATATTAACTGAGAAAAAGCATTCCTCTAAAATACAGTTCATGCATTTTACACACGCAGTCACACACACACAAACACACACGTGTGTGTGTGTGTGTGCATTCATTTACGTATATAATCAACTTTTCTCGTTGACGTACCCTCAAAAAAGAAGTAATTTAGTTGCAGTCTGGTTTCATTGGTATTGTCGCAGTTACGATATGCAAAGATAATACTATGTACATTAGTCGCTACAGGGATTTGAAATTTACTTTCAGAATCATAGGAATTAGGCCTAAGCTAGGTTTCACTCCATTTGTTGGGCTTAACGTCTTATGGAGGTGGTGAGACATTGAAAATGAATATCTCCCGCCGGATCTGAATGCTGTGATCTCCTTGTGAGCTCAATTTCCACATGCGGCTAATTTATTTAGAAGGCATTTTACAACGGCTTTATTACCAACTGAATGAACAGGAAACTCAGAGTATTTACTGCATATATAGTCAGAAATCATGAAGTTCTTGTTATTAAATCGTTCATTTAAAAACCTTGACAACATTAATCACTCATTAGAAATTGTCTTGTGGCCAACGTCCTTTGGCAGCGTGATCAGTTAAAACATTGGGAAAAGGGGTGATTAATAACTTACTTCTCTCCCCTTTTGATCACTAAAATAGTCCAAAATTTAAAAAAAACACAAACTAAGAAACTGATTTAGAACAACTTTACATTGTAAATTGAACCTCCCAACTAAAAACCTATTTAGGACGGTGGGGTGTTTTTTTACAAAGAAGAAGTTTTTTTTTGGACATAATAAGAAGTAAATGTTGAGATTTTCAGCCTTCTAGCTCCATTGGTGTGGCCGGTACGCGCGATACATACATAGCCAGCCAGACCAACTTAAAAACTGAAGAAACCTATTTTGACAGTTTTGGCGACAGTTTTGTCTGATGGATTCTAATAATGACCAACATTTTCCCATTTCTTTCTTTGCACAGCATTGGGTCTCAAATACTTCTTGTATCTATGACAATATCCATCTTAAAATCACCTGATCCATTA
>VCCN01002867.1:1922800-1944515 GCA_006491835.1 Architeuthis dux
AAGAATTTCGAAGCATACATTTCTCTCTTATTTTTTTTTTTTATCTCATTAAATATGTACACGTGCAGGGGGTGTGAGTGACACCTGCTGGAACAGCCTTGTCTTCGCCCCTTAGCAACGAGTCGAAAAGGCATAGTTACAGACCGTAACTGACTCCCAAAAAACTTTATGGATCTTTAAAGAACACTAGAAAAAGTAAAAATATCAAGTTTTTTCATGTCTTGAAAGCAGACCGGGAGCAAAAGCAGGCCAAAAAACGCGCGAAATTTGGGTTTCGAGACTAAGAGATGTGGCGCATGCGCAGTCGTACACCACATGATGGCTGCTTCGAAGAAAGAGGAAGAACAGGTATCGTAAAAGTCGTTTTGCAAATCTCCACATTAAGTTGCAATTTGTTATTGTGTTGATCCGATCGGCTACCTCGAGGCCGGGGTTGATACAGCACGACTTAAATTGGCTGTCGATTGAACAGAAACGTTATACGCCATGGAAAGTTTATATTTTCTTGTCGTCGTCCACTTTCTTTGGTTGTACTTTTCGTCGTCGTCGTTGTTGTTGTTGTCGATGATGATTTCTTTTTCTGTCTTTTCCTTTCCGCAACTACCAATAGAAAAAAACACGTTTTATATGTTTGCTACTCAATATTATTGAATAATATCATTTCTTGCTTTGTAACGATGATGATATCAACAGAATAATAGAGTTTGTTGCCGGCTCCTGTTTTAAACGACTTTCTCCTGAACTAAAGTAAACTTCCTCATGGTTATTTTTTCTAAATTAGACACAACAAAACACGTTTTTATCCTATTGTACTTAACTTCAGCAATTAATGAACTCCAAACTCGTTATTATTTTGAAAACAAATAAATAAAATTCTACTGTTTTGGTTTCAAATAATAAAATGCTTGAGTTTCTAAAGGAACATCTCCCCTCTTCTTTTCGCTTTTTTATCCTGTGTGTGTTCATCTTTCACTTGAGCTCTTTATTTACTGAGTTGTAAATGTTCAAATACATATTTCTCATCATTCTGTTTTCTTCTCTCCATCGTTATTTTCATTTACACTTCCTGTAATAGTTTTCCCGTGGTTATCTTAGAGAAAGTCTCGGTAAATTTCATTAAATACACACTTACAAACAACCTATATCGAGAAAGAGACTCATTTGTTACATTAACCTCTCTTTTTTTTTCTCCTCCCAATAATACGATTCCCTTAACCCTTAAAAATATTTTAAGTAACAAACAATGCATGTTCTCTAGATGGATTGATAAATTTGTTACTTTTTATTCAATAAGTGTAGAATTAGCCATTCTACTCTGTTTACTTTTCCTACACGTGTTTGTATAAAACACACAAACAAATCCTTTTACATGCGACATAAATTAATTAATATTTTAATCCTATTTTATAATTACAAAATATCAGAATATATATAATCGAATGAATAATAGTACAAAAGAGGGTAGTGATTGATTTTTTATGAAAAATGTTGATGATCACTACACTGCAGGTTTTTGATCAGTTTTTTTAGACACCACCAAACTTGTTTTATGTCCTGTTCAAAGTAAGAAAGTAAATCTTAGTTTTCATTCATTCACCCACACTTGAATTAGCCTTGTCTGTTGTTTTGTAGTTAGACCATTATCGTCAATGTTATTGTTTTAGTTATCTTATATCCAAATATACGACAATAGTTGCTCGTTTTATCTATAAATCGTAGGAACGCCAAACTGATATTAGATGGGAGTTAAATATATTCAAAACTTTACTCCACCAAAATCAGAGTATATGAAATATCTGTTGTTGGGGTAGGGTGATAGAGATACCAAAAAGGTTTTGAATCCGTCTCTTCGAGCAGGTTTCTATTTTATTGGTAAGTCTTTCATGCTCTAAGTCCACTGTATCGTGGTGGCCGTGACGATTGTAGAGGTTGGTGACTAAATACTACACTGACTGCTTAGGATTTTGTTTAGTTCTGAGGTTATTTTACCTTGACTGCGTGACTACCGCTAATGACACAATATCATGCACTTTCTACAGAAAACCTTTCCATTATAAAATGTTTACCTAGAGGATACTGCTATCTTATTTCGTAAAAGATTTTGAGATCTAGCGAAGATGATGACACATGACTTCTGACTCGTCTCTGTTGATATCTACAACAGAGTGAGTCTAGTACCAAAATGAACAACAGCAGTGGCACATTTTCATCAAGAAATGCACATTTCCATGTGTTAATCAGGGTTATTCACTTGGCAATGCAGATTTGTCCACTTCGTTGTCAGCTCAAGGTTCTTCTGACCATTGGCACTGGGCTTTCACCAAAGATATCAGTGTTATTACAGTATCTCAGCTGAAAAATAATCACCTGAAAAGACATCGAAGATAGGTCAAGATGGTTACTGCTTATTTTCATCACGTACTTTCATCATCAGATAGAGGTATATTGTTTTGTTACACTTTAAAGCCGAAAAAGAATGGTGCGACCTTTGCATTTAATGCATTACTGTTTTCATTTAATGCATTACTGTTTGCATTGTGGGGATATTAGATATACAACTCTTTACACATGTTACAAATTTATTTTGATTACTTTCATCGTCTTTTTTTTTTCTTCTTTTTTTTTTACCACTCTCTCGGTCGATCTATTTTTTTCGGCCATGAAATTAGACTACAGGAATTCGGAATAAAGAAGTAGCTTTAGGGAGATTCTAGTTTTTATCTCACTCCTTGTGATAAAAGACAAAGATGAAGAACCTAGTCATAATAATAAAATTATGTGTAATGAAAATACTTGAATCTCACTAACAATATGATTGTTTTTGTTTGTAAATTTATGAAGGGGGGTTTCAAGTACAGTTTCGCAATAAAAGCATTGCTTACGACACAATAATGTTAGAAAATGGTCTTACATCTTCATTATTGATGTACCTTGATGAGTTGAAAAACTATTATTTTTTAGCTTTTAACATAATTCACCTGATTAAAGAAAATACTGAGAAAACTTTCTAATGCCAGCGTTTTTGAAAATTATAACTAGGTCATTGTGATCTTGATAAACATTGATCTAATTTTACAAAATTTGTTCGTAAAGATTTTTATTTATATATATATATTTTTTTTTTTATCAGTCTCCTGTATTTATTGAAATAGTTTTAAAAAAATAAAACTCTTTGGTGTTATTTTTCCAGGTAAGTTGTGATTTAATGAGCCTCATCTACCTGGCAAATGGATAGACCAAGAGACTTTGTGACCTCCAAGTTCATTGAGCTATGCATGCAAGATGTTCATAAATCTTTAGTGATTATTGGATAAAGAAAAAGTTTTGAAACTTTGTAAATTCATCAACTGTTACACATACATTCACCTATTACAATCAGCTGATATAGTAGTAGTATGCAGCCACATCACATTACTTGATAACTGAAGTATTATTGAAATAATTTATATAATTACTGATAGTACAAGTGTAGTAATGTATGAACTGCCTGGCATGTATGTTGATGTATGCATCTGCATTGGTCAGTTTCTGGGTTTGAAAACAAACCGAAACTCACCTTCTTGAATGTTTCCGTCAAACATTTTGTTGAGATGCATAGAGCAAAAAAATGCAGATTCTCAGTTTATGAAATACAATATCTAGGAGTGGCAAAAGTGCCTGGGTCAAGATTTTAGTATATGTAATATAGTAGCAGGCTTGGGAATTTGATATGATTTGGAAATAGTTTAATCAATGAACAATATGTAAAGTTATTTTTTAAATTAGGACTATAAAAGGAAAATGTTTTTTTTTTCTTTCTATTTTTGGAATAAGCTACAACCGTGGATTTGCATCAAACCCATTGGTTTTTTGTATTTTTTTATCAATCTTCAAATAACTTCATGCTCTTTCTTGTATGCCCAAATTATTACATTGTAAATTGAGCTCATGGTGAATTAATAATGCTTGTTACGTTGAAGTGTATACTGTAATCAAAATGAAACTCTGATATTTACAAATAGTTTTGAAAAATCATTTATGTTTATCTCACCTAGAGCAATTCATAGAAAAGATTTATTCACATGTGAACCCTGGAACACAATTTCTGTGATCATGAAAATTCAAAATGTGGGCTGTCCAAAGTCACCCTGGCCTGGGGTTTGGACGAATTCAGTTAAAACATTGATTTTCTGCTTAAATCTGTTTTAGCTGTAAATGGTGAATTACAGACCCTAAGACAATTGCCATCTATCCCAAGATCCCATAAAATTACAAGTTATCAATTAGTGAATGTCAAAATGTTAAAAATTCAAATAATTCATGAATTTTTAGCAGGATGATCAATGATCACTCATCTTAAAAGATTTCCTGTCTTCACTTCAGCTGGTCTTTTGAAAACGACGTGAGAAAGTATTAGTCAGCAAAATTGCATGATGGGAAATTAGCTTGGCTTCCTGTAAATTGGACAGTAGCAAAGTCATCCCGAAATAAGAGAAAAGCTAGGGTGATTTTAAAAGGTCAATTTTTATGGCTAAAAGAAAGATGAACATTCAGTGCAGTTAGTGTACATTAAATATTTAAGTTTGCAAAGAAAACATATATGATACAAATAAAAGAGTAAGAGAGAAATAACAGGCAGTACATTTTTGTATACTTTTCAGTGGTGTTCAGGTGGCCTCTGTTAGCTTTACCTCAGACAAATTCTACTCCGCTTACAGAATCAAACAGAGTTGATTTGGAAAGTAGAGACATTAATCTAAATATCAAAATAAAAACCACAGCTTCAGCAGTTTTGATACCTGGGAAATACTCGAAGGATGACTTTTGCCAAAAAAAATTCCAATGTCACCCCGGATTACGATATGTCAATGATTTAGTCATCTGCAAATATGCTTTATATGGCTGGTACTTTTGAAGATGTGAGTTACAGTGGTGTGTGTCCAAATATCACTTCTGTAACAGATGGAAGAATAGATGACTTTGTAATGGAGTAGATTATAATTAAGTTTATTTTAAAAAAAAAACACTTTGTGTGTGTTTTAATAGATTGAAATCTAAAAAGTTTATTTCTATAAATGTCTCTTTAGGAAATATATATATGCCAGTGTCCTTTGCTTTGTAAAGCTATGTTTTTGTTCATATCTAAGAGTATAGCGTAGACCAGATATACCTTTCTTATTTTGAATACGTAGCCTAAAAATATGTCCACATAAAATGATATAATTTATGTTGCTCATCTCAACTAGGTAGGTACCCAAAACATTACAAATTGTAGCAATGATCATAGAATTTTTTATAAAAATTTTAGAACGTATTGAAATAATTTAAATATATTCTATAAAGTTTTAATTGCATGAAGTTAATCGTGAAAAAAAGAATTTTGCATACTTAACGCAGGTTTTAGACTGGTTTTAATTTAATATTTTGTCATCTAAAATTACTTCAATTACACCATGATTGATGTCTGCCAACAGGAAAATTTAAACTCTGTTATTAAAGATCTTCCAAAAATAAAGTAGCCGTTATAGAAATAGGATTCAATGAAAATTAGTTAATTTAATGATTATTTAATTGGATTTTGAAAAAAATATTACTTTTTACTGTAAATATAGTAAAAAAAGTACATTTTTTTTTTTACAGTGTCTGTTACTTGTCAACTCAGTTCAAAGATCAAATGGGTGTTAAATCCGCTTTCCTTACCCATAGTTAATGGATGACCAAAAATAACAAAACCTGATATTATCCACCATGTATATAGTTTGGACTCCAGTTGACTGTCCTGTCTCTAGACTTCTAGAACATTCTACATTTGCACTGCTGGTAATTTTGCTATTGTATCCTTATAATATGTCTGTGGGTTTGAGTTTTATCAAGAACTAATTCATTATAAATCAATCATTGTTATTATTAGATGAAGTATTATAACATACCACTTTTGATTAAATTTGACTAGATTTTTACCTTCATCCTAATTTTAGTTGTTTTTTATACAACTTATTAATTCGGGCCATTGGCAACCAATAACAGCGCAATCGGAAATAAAGAGTAAGTCTTCAATGAGAAACAAACTCACACCCTCATTGCCAAAGGGAGACTAGTTTATGCCTAGCTGCTTTTACTAATCGGCCGCAAAAACTTCATGGATTAGCAGAAGCTGATTTGCACTTATAAACTCACTCCCTACAACCGACTCTCTGCACCATTTTAATGTTGTTTTACATATGAGACCTAGTAGTCTCTTTTATAAATCAATCTTATTATTGGATATGTTTGACATATTACATATATTTATTTTATTCCATTTTTGGTAAGATTTATAGGCACATTATTGCACAAATATTAAATTGAGCTTGGATATGTTTGTCTATATTTGAGGAAATATGTTGAAGCGTTCAACAGTTTCAGTTAATAAGGGCAGGCGATAAAACTAGAGAAAGAAAATGAAATAAGATGGTGTATAACAATTGGTTGGAAAGCGTTTGGTATAAATAGAGACATACTGAAAAGCAAATGGCCAATTTGCTTAAAACATGAAATATACAATCAATGCATAATACCAGCTATAACGTACGGGTGCGAAATCTGGAAAACTTACAAACCCACTTGAAAACCAATGGAAAGAGTAATATTAGGAATAACTCTTACGGATAGAAAAAGATCAACATGGAAGGATATCGTACAAGTAATTAAGCAACAAAAATGGAGATGGACAGGACACTTAGCAAGAAGAAAGGACAACAGATAGAGCAAAAGGCTAACCAACAGTTGAACAGTAAACACAGTAGGAAAAGACCAGACACAAGATGGAGAGATGAGATGGAAAGGTTTGCTGGTAAGACATGTCAGATGTTAGCGTAATCATGCTCATGGAAGGAGATGGGGAAGGCCTTTGTCCAGCAGTGGACTTATAATGGCTGATGATGATGATGTATTAATCAAAAAATGTATATGTAGTTTGTATACAAAAAAGTGATATACTAGTACCTTGTATCAGACATCTCTGCTTCAATGCTCAACATCAGATTAGTACCATTCATTAGCTTATCAGTATTTTGTTATTCCTGAAAAGTTGGCTTAGACTTTTACCAGTTTAATTTGTAAAAATACTGGATAAGTCGAATTGCTGCTGCATAATTTTATTTTCCAACGTGAAATAATTTTTTAAATGGGGAACCATCCAGTTAGCAACTGTGCCTCTTGGCATATCACTGTTTTGATTTGCAACACGTAAGTTGGTAAGTGTGCAAACGCACACTTGTGGCTGAGTGTTTGCATGCTTATGTTTGTGTGTATTTAAATATACATAAAGTGTAGTAGGAGTTTTCAGTCACTAGAATTTCTTATACCAGATAGCATATTTATCTTGAATTAAATTTCTGTTTCAATTGTGCTTTTATACATGACCGTTGCACATTTTGTAGAGTGATGGTTAAAGTATTAATCTTGCAAGCCATTGCTAGTGAGTTCATTCTTCACTTGGTACTGCATTATTCTGTCCCTGTGTTGAAGTTGCTTTCTTCTAACAAATATCAACATCACCTAAACTCTTTGTCTTAGCATAAAGTAATTACAGATTTCTGGAATGAAATGTTTAAATCTAAACTGAATGTTTAATCAGAATTACAAGTGAGTGTCTGGTGGTATATATCTAATCAATTGTGACAACTAAATTCTTTTTATTTGTAGGTTTACTTTCCATGAACTATCAATTTATGAAGTGTATCAGAGTATTTTATGACTAAGCAGTGCCTATATTCTGTTATAATCTGTTATTTCTTGTTGCAAAAAGTATTTATACTGACAACCAGGGCTGTGGAATCAGACACAAAACATCTGACTCCGACTCCTCAATTTCTGGTACCACCGACTCTGACTCCTCTGGCTTTAAAATGGCTAAAATTGACTAGATCTTTCATTTCTATCTAATGTTATTTAATTACACTTTTTAATAAAAAAAATATACTTTCTTAAACCTTTAATACTGTGTTTAAGTACCCTTTACATCCGTATAACCAAGGGTTACACATTTGCAAGTAATATTTTGTGCTTTCAATCCATTTTGAAAAGTTAATTTTTTAAGGTTTTGCAGCGGGTTTATTTACATTCAGGCAGATCTTCCACAGGAAGTAGCTCGAAAACCGACCTATTGGGCAGGTTTTCAAGTAGTAATGTTACAATTTACATTTACTCTGAGCTGGAGTCGGTATATTTTTACCGACCCTGACTCCAGTAACCCAAAATTCCTCCAACTCTACGACTCCGACACCAAAGCATACAACAGTATTTTCAACTATACTTTTATTTAACAGGTATGCATTAAAATTGTTTGTTGTCAATAATATCAATTCAAACTGGTATTAAAACCGTGCATTTTTAAGATCAGACAAAAATGCTGACTGTTCATCAGGTGTTCTTTGGCATCTTTACAGCTATTTTTGAGCCCATGCTATTCTTTGGCTTGTTACAGTATCAAATTGTTAATGACCATTGCAATGTAGATGCTACTTGACCATTGCAATGTAGGTGCTACTTCAAGCTTTATTAGTCCTTTATTTGAAATCTGATATTTTTCCTGTAATTGAATTAGAGACTTGATAGCTTCCTAGTTCATGCTATATCCTGCTACATGCTAGTTAATATTCCACGATTATACAGTATGTAAATGTTGTAAATTAAGCTTGGCTGTTTTTATATTATACATTGTTTCAAATAAAGAAATTCTTTGGTAAATGTTAGAAATGTATATAAAGAAATTGCTAATTTACATTTAATTTTGTTGTGGTTGGTCAGTTGGTAAATGGACTAATTACTAACTTGAACTTGAATCTTCTCTAGACCACAAAGGGACCTCAACAGTAAAAATAATTTTGTAGCACAGTATAAACTGCTGACATCAAGAAATACATTCATTCCTTTTTCTTATGCCAGTGGAAAAGGTCTAGAGCAGTGGTTCCCAACTGGGGGGGGGGGGTAGTCCAAGGGGGAATAAGGCTATCAGGTAAAAAATCCAGTCTAGAGATTGGGTTTTCTGCACTTCTATCTATCAAGTTGAAGCCTCAAAATAAGCTCCAAGTTTAGAATGATTTAAGATGAAACTCTTACAAATAGACCCACAAATCAAAGAACTAATAGCAAAAAAACAAGAGATCACATTGATATGTATATCAGTTACAATAGCAGAATTCTTCTTGAAAAATGATGTTTTCTAATTATTTCCACTTGCTTTCTTTGAGTAACAAATACAGAGCAGCTGCAGTGCAATTATACAATTAAACTAATTCTTAATATGAAGCTGTCTAATTATATGTAAAATAAAGTTATTATTTGAAATTATTCTTTGTTGTAACTTAATAAATGGAGAGGGGGGGAATAATAATCTTATTGACAAAAGTGGGGAATAACTCAAAAAGGTTGGGAACCACTGGTCTAGAGGATATTCTTTGATACTTGTGGGCTTGCCGCATGCTGGGTTTTTTATTTTGAACTCTTTAACCCTTTAGGCGCGCGCCACAATCGCCGAATTGCAACCACCCACCTCCACTCAGTCAGTAGATGATATATACGAAAATACGTCTAGTAATCTGCTGTACATATGACCAATAGGTGGTGCATATTATGGCGTATATTGGCATAATTCTGAAGTAAAATACTGCATCTTTTCAGATTTTTGCCATAATTTCGAAGTAAAAAGTGCATGATTTTTTGTACAATGGTAAAAATGTTGTACTAAAAATTCTGAAATCCAAGATGGCCGCCACCTGAGGCGGCATCATATGCAAATTAGAAATAATATTTTTTCCAACATAAACCTTGTGCCATACTGATCATTTCATTTCTTTATAGGTCAATTCTATGTTACGTGCGTTACAGTTCAGAAGAGTATTCCTAGATTAAAATCTATTAGAACTACTCTATTTAATCATTTATCCTCAATTCTTTCTTGGTTCTGTGGAACAGGAATTTTTTACCTTCCTTTGATCAGTTTCTTGCAGGAGCCAAGTTTGTAGCGTTACGTGTGTTACATTATTCAGATGGAAAGGAAACCTGAAAGTCTGTGAAGTGTGTTTTAAAAACAAAATAACATCCGATTTTCTAAGTATTCAATGAGTCTTCTGATTATTACAGTAGTTGTTTGATGAATTTACATTCATTGAATCCTTGTGAGTACAGGTATTTGATGTTACGTATGTTACATATCTGAAATGAACCCTTTCAAGAGTCTTTTAGGACTTTTCAGTACTTGCTTCTTTATTCATAGTTAAGTATTTTAAATCAAAATAATGTAAAATAAGACAAAGTTAACTGCGGTTTCGAAATAAAAATATAGGACCCCTAAAACATTAATAATAAACTTGTGAATAATGTACTAATTACTTTCTAAATATTGTATAAATACAAATAAACATGTAAATAATGTAATAAATAAATAATCTTATTATAATTCACCAAAAATGTCTGTCTGATCTAGATATTTCAGGTTGTATCTATGAAAATAGGCGCCTAGATACAAATCTAGATAATTATAAAGGAAATATAGATGATTCTAGATAATTTTATGAAATTCATCAGTTTTCAGCAGAGTTTCAATTTACAATATAAGTATAATGCTTATTTTATTCAATTTGATTCAATTCAGTTTAAATTAATTATAAATTAATTAAACAGAACTTTATGTGTGGTTCTAAAATTGAATTGAATTAAATTAAACATTGACCTTTAATCAGTTATGTTTTTTAGACAAAAAAGCAGAAATTGAGAGTTGGATATTTGATCATTAGTAAAGGTTAACTGTTCTGTACATATTAGTCAGTATGTACCCCTAAAACTAGTCTGTGTTGTTATGGTAATTTGGCATCTCCCAAAACAAATACTGTATTATCCCGGTGTTGAGGATGCATTTGACTTGCAAAATTTTGAAGAAAAACAGAATGAAAACAGGATAAGCGGCTTGTCGGAGACTAGGTAAAAAGCGCCTTTGACACCGGTAAGTACAGTAGATTTTAGGATCATCACTCCAAGTTAGTATTTTGTCTGTACATTCTTTCCGATGTTTGCTCAATTGTACCTCTCTGAATATTCACAAGAAGTAACTGAGTAATAAAGATTTAGGATTATTAACACTTTTCAGGCATAAGTTCTTTAAAATTGTTGATCATTAGGGCACCATCGGTAACTCATTAGCTGTATAGGCTGACCAGCGCTTGAGCAGTAGAACATATTAGAAACTGTCAACCAAAACTCAACATAGGTTTCTTCAATTTTTAAACGATTCTGCCTGGCTGGCTATGTGTTGTACATATACAGGCAACACCAATGGGCTAAAAATTATGTCTACAAACGTTTTTTAACCCCCCGTAAGTTTTTGGTAGGGGTGGGGGCAATTTACAATATAAGTTTTTACCCAGCAGTGTTCATGCATGTTGGGGCCATAGCATGAACATGTCATCCACGTATCAAAGCCAGATGGTTTGCGTTGATGAGATTAAGGTCAGATCCTCAAAAAAATTCTCTATATATATATTGGAGAAATTGACGAGCACATAGCCAAGCCATATTCTGGCTGAAATATATAGGGACCAGGTTAAAATTGTGTGGGATGCACACAAAACGTTAACAACTCCATTAAGTTATTAACGGGGATGCGGGAGCATTCCTCCTGGTCACTGTCATTTTCCAGCGTGTCTCGTAGTATGAGCAAGGTTTCTTCCATTGGGACCATGTTGAAAAAGTTGATAACATTGAGGCTAATGAGGAGATGGGTGCCCCTCCAATCAGTTCCACGAAAATGGCCGAGTTCTTCACATGTGATGTGGTTTTTGCCGATAGAGGTTTTAAAACCAAGCTGACATACAAGTTTTCTTCGACCACGTGAACTTGATTAGGCCTTCCATACAGTTTATGATGGAAAAAGAAGATAACGAGTTCCCCTTTCTGGATGTTCTAGTGACACTCATGGAAAATGGTTTGAGTACGTCAGTATACAGAAAGCTGGCACACGCTGGCCTCTATCTCAAATTTAACTCAAACCACCCCTTCTGTGAGTAAAATGGTTAAAAAATCTGAGCAGCGGCCATTAATAGTGATTCTAAGATAGAGAAACAGGAGTTGGTGAATATCACACACACTCAAAAGAAATGGTTACCCGCCCCATACTGTTGCCAAAAAGAAGAGTGGTAGGCAAGAACAACACAAAAGTTAGTGCCCCTACCCCCTACAATACACATACCTTATGTGAGAGGAGTAGCAGAAAGAATACAAAGGATTTGCTTTCGCCACAACACCCAGGTTGTTTTCAGCCGCTCACACACTTTGAAACTTTCTAATCAGAGTGAGCCCACTTCGCGATACGAAGCTTACACATAATTGTATTTACGGTATTCCCTGTAAATGTGAAAAGATCTATAGTGGGGAGACAGGCTGCCCCCACAAAGGAGCACAGAAAAGCCATAGTCAAGGGCGAGATAGAAAAATCTGAAATGGCTGACCATATCTGGAAGGAGAAAGGCGATCACTTTCCTCTGTGGAAGGAAGTCAGGATTATTGACATTGAACGCTGTTGGAAACAGAGAAAAATCAATGTTGACTGAATGTATCAGTCAGACAAGTGTGGAGTTCAACCTGGTGTGGCTTCCGCTACTCAATAGGGACAAGGTATGAAAGTCCAAACTTCTGTTTACCCATCACATTCGGATATTACACCTGAAGAATGGATCACCCGAAACGTGTTAATAAGACAAACAACAAGAAGGTGTTCAACTGTCTGAATAACTATTTGAATGAATAAATTTGTTTACCAAAACTGACACTACCGGTTAATAGCAAAAACATGGCTAGATGGGTAATGAGCGTGCTTTAAGGTCTGATTTGGACTCATGCTTGTCGTGTGAGTCCCCGTAGCTTGGATGGCAATACCTAGCCTCCCTCCGGCAAAGAAGGACACAAGTCTCACTGGGAGCGTATTCTTTATTCTGATCTGCACTGTTTATTTACTCACAGCCGAAGAAAAGTTGCGATAAAAGGCAACAAAATATTAGGATGAAGGTGAATAGTAGTATAAAAATGAAAAAGAATTGTTAATGACTCTTAAAGACAGTATAAAATAAATTAACCACCCTTGCTGGACCAGGACATAAAGTGTTGCATGCCATATAAATTTATCAGTGTTAATTAAGTTTTGGTTT
Organism: Architeuthis dux; assembly: GCA_006491835.1. Lineage (NCBI taxonomy): Eukaryota > Metazoa > Mollusca > Cephalopoda > Oegopsida > Architeuthidae > Architeuthis > Architeuthis dux. Next base: position 1,935,961 of record VCCN01002867.1, read on the forward strand.
TTAGCCTAAAAATAAGCATTGAGATTTTGGATAGATTTTTCATACTCTTTGCTCACTCATTAAGTGAAGGGTAGGTTCAAAGGTTAGATTTGATTTTCTGCCAACTGTAGGTTTCTTGTAGCTCAATCAGTAAGAGCAGCTGGTATGGATAACCAGTCTTCCCTGAAGCAAAAAGGGTGTGATTTTGAGAACTTATCCTTTATTTCCAATCTGCACTGTATTAACGGTCATAGATTGATGATCAGAGTGACAACCACTCTGATCATCAATCTATGAAAAGCATTTAGAATGGAAGAAAAGATAGTCAAAGAATTAATAATCGACTGCTTCATCTAAAGATAAATCAAGATAATATTGCACTTGGCTCACTGTTATCAATATTTACTAATCATATCTTTTTGTATGAGAAAACTCAATATTATTGGTTAGCAAAAAGATAGTATTTTGTTGTAAATCCTACTGCCCTAATGGGCTGATTTGTACTAAAAATAGTAAAACTAGACTATAATAAATATTTCATAAATTGCCAGTTAAAATATTATGTATCTCTTAATGTTGAAAGCTTGTGTTCAGTTAAACAAATCAAAAGATTGTAGCCCTCAGCTACAGGTATATGTACCTAGAAAAAACATGGTATCTCAAAAGATACAAAGACACTTATTGCTCTATAATTTTTTGAAAATAACATTAAATCCAAAACTATTTCTTATTCAAAAGGTTTATCTCTTTCTGGAAAACTGCTAACAATTGCATTTCTCCCTATTCTTTTGCAACTGGGGGTAGGGCAATGGTGATAACAACACAATTCTTCACATAACAGCTCCTAAAATTTGTGAACATGAATTTAAGTTCACAAGTTTAGTATTTTATTAGAGGTAAATATTTCATCCTTGCTACTTTTAAACAGAAAATTTGCGCAGAACCCAATAATTCATAGTAATTCAATGGTAAACAGATACCAAAAAAAGTGCTGTCTTTGTTTCTTTTGAGGTACAAAGAAAACTTGTCAATATAAAATTATAACTCAAAATTTTCAAAATAAAATTACAACCTCAAAGTGATCCCTCAACTTGGATACTTCACTGAGCTTCTGACCACTGGAATCACCTCAAGGGGGCCTGCTATGACATCTTCCAATTTGAAATGGGTATCATTTGGTGGTAAATGCTCAGGTGTAGCTTTTAGTCGGGTCCCAGAGCCAGCCTCTTCCTATAAGGACCTGATTAAGATACTGTCCACAGGACCATTTTCACCAACCAGTGATAACTCAAAAATAAATAGCTGATAATTTCCCTTGCATCAAAAATTCTTATTGTCAACAGCATTACCATGCAACTTGAATCAGATATGTGAAATACTTTGTTTACCCTGTCGGCTGGGGCCTAGAATACGCCGATTATATACCCTGCAGAGGGGTAAGACACCCCAAATAGGGGCCACCTGTTTTTTCACCAAAGTCGCAAGACTCTATTTATAAAAAGAATATCTTTCAACAAAGTCGCAAGACTATTTAAAAAAAAAATAACCTTTCACCAAAGTTGCAAGACTCCATTTAAAAAAAAAAAAAAAAAATAAAAAAATAACCTTTCACCAATGTCAACTCTAGTTAAAAAAAAAAAACCTTTGAAACTATACTAAAAAATATCAAAAACTGATTCGATCTACTTACCTTGACAACAAACTGCCTACAAAAATGTCCCTACATTAATTTGTCCACAATAATTGTGTATTCAAAAAGAAACCGAATTCGGCACTAAATGACCCACCAATGGCCGTTAAACAATCAATCAAATACCTTGTTCTTCACCAGTTCATGTGTCATATCCAAACAACCTCCAATTTCTCTATGCCTGTTTTGAGGTACATGTAATGCAGTGGATATAAAGCTTTGCATTTGTGTTAGTGAAACAATTAAGTGCAATGAAAAGCAAAAAAAGATTAGGGCTCCTAGGAGTAATAGTTTGAAATTATGGGTGAATATGTCCATGTATCTTTTGAGGTATCTACTGAAAAAACAACTATTACTAAAAGTATAATTTCTTGTCTTATAACATTTAAAGCCCCAGGGAAGAAATTTTATTAGGTAGGAGCATACAATAAAACGTAAGAATAAAATAAAATTTCCCAGATTTTATGCAAAAAGTAAATTTTGTGTATCCTTGAGGTACGTATATCTGTATATTGGTTACCATTTCGCTTCAGGTGAATTTCAATAGGCTTTGCTGCATCTTTTAGGGCACTCCTTATTTTAGTTGAGTTTTCTTGAGTTGCCTTATGCTGTATAGATAGATGCACAATACCTTTTGTTTGTATTTTACCTTCTCAATTGCTTTTTAAAGTTATTTGATGAAAATAATAACTGTTACATACTTTTTTGTTGACATAGTTTTGATAAAACAGTACTATCTTTTGATTTTTCAAAAAGTGCAGGAAAATCATTTTCAAATAGACATTTTAGCAGTGTTCATTGGAAAATGATCACAGGAAGTTTCCTATATTTTTTTCTCTCTAAATTATATCTTTCAAGTAAATTATGCGCTTTTAGTTTGTTTGTGACCAACATATCTACAAAGTTACTTAGTAGTTATAGTGTGTACACTCATGCTCTTAAAAGGAAGAACTCTATTGATTTTATAATCTCTCTGATTTGCATACACTTTGATCTCTCAATTTTTTATGTTATAAATTGTAATATAAAATAACTAATTTGTGTAAAATTATGACTGAATTTTACACAAATTGGAATTTAAAAAAAATTATTCATAATTGTTTCCATTCTTTTGAATTTTAACAAACTTGACAACGATTGTCATACTTTAATTATCCATATCAGTTATAACTTTTAATGTGAAATGTATGTTTGTAATCTATATAACACAAATGTTACCTACTCTGTTATAAAAAATATATTGCATTTTAGTAAAATGCAATATATTTTTTATAACAGAGTAGGTAAATTTTGTGTATCCTTGAGGTACGTATATCTGTATATTGGTTACTATTTTGCCTCAGGTGAATTTCAATAAGCTTTGCTGCATCTTTTAGGGCACTCCTTATTTTAGTTGAGTTTTCTTGAGTTGCCTTATGCTGTATAGATAGATAGATGCACAATACCTTTTGTTTGTATTTTACCTTCTCGATTGCTTTTTAAAGTTATATGATGAAAATAATAACTGTTACATTTTTGTTGACATAGTTTTTACTGTGGCTTTGGAGACTTTAAAACATGTAATGCAGCTCTTCAGATTACTAAGGTATAAACTGGGATCTATAAATTGCCAAACTTGAAAAACATTGCATACAAATTTAACACTCCAAGTAAGCCAAACGTAATAGTCTTGCTGCACATTGAATGTATGTGGTGTGTTTGAATGCATTGTTTTACACATTTCACTAAATATTCAAATTTTAAAATAATTTTCTTTCCTTCAATTTTCCTGATTTTGAATGCAGCTTTTCTGATAGTGCATTTGAGGAACCTGCCAGCCATTGTCTGAATGTACAGTGAATGCATTGTTTCAACTTGTTTCAACGGTGGATATGTATGTAGCAAATGCTGGGCGTCTTTTTGCTGCCAAAAAAGTTAAATGCTCACTTTCTTCAATTGTATTTATGCAAGAAGTGTTTGTGCTCACATATCCACAAATAACGTATTTGAATCAAGTGTGTACGAACACATACCGAATAAAATATTTACTTAATGAGTTCATCATAACTGAGTCAGCAGAATCTAAGATCAAACTTATTACTTCACAATTTCCAGTGTAATGCACTCTCAATTTTTAAAAAATTTTAAATTACCATCTAAGCCAAGATTAAATTGTGAAAAATTGTTCTGAGATCTTTGAAACCCACATTTTGTTAGGGAATGATTTTTTGACTACTAGTTTTGTGGTGTGACCATGTAACAGAAGTCAGAAGTAATTTGAGAAACAAAATGACATTACTTATCAATATGATTTGATTAATAAAACTCCAAATACCATGAAAATGATAAGTAACTGAGTTTTAACCCAGGTAATTAGGCAATTCTTTTTCAAGGAAAAGAATTGAAGAAAAGTAGATTTTTATATAAAAATTCTGGGGCTTTATTAAGTTTATAGAACAGTAATTCTCCATAATATCAATGCTGATGTACTAATGGAACCAAATAATAAAAAAGAAAAATATATGTGCCAAGGGATTCATATATTCATGCTGGTATAAACAGATTAGATGGTAGAAAGACTCTTGTCAGGCTATAGTTTTGAGAAGGGTCATTACATTCAAAGAGTTATTTGGATGCTTGAAACCCGTGTTTATAAAAAAAAAATTTGCAATGTAAAACAGTTGATTTGTTGAAATTTCAACCAGAATTGTTCAAAATGTGAAAAAAGTGTCAAAGCTGGCACACTGGTAGATTTTTTTAATCCTCTTTCATATAAAAACAGGACATACTCAATCTAATATTTTTATGGCAGCCATTTTGATATTATATCAAATGCTCTTTTATATAAAAACAGGACACACATAGTCTGATCAAAACTACAACTGCTATCTTTATTTCAAAATGGCTGCCATAAAAAACAAAAATCTGCAATATAGATAAACCCTTTTAGCGCTATGACCTTTTTGACCATATAGAAAAAAACATTACCGTCAACCAAAACTGTCACCAAAGAATTCTTCAGTTTTTAAGCTGGTCCAGCTGGCCTTTTTAGTAATGTTTTTTGCTATGTTATCGAGTCTGATATATCGGCCTGGCAGTGCTATAAGGGTTAATTGAAATTTCAACAAGAATTGTTCAAAATTGTGAAAACTTGCGTACTGGTAGATTTTTTGATACTCTTCCATGTAAAAAAGGATACACATGATTTGACCAAAATGGCTGCCATAAAAAAAAAAGGAAGATTTTTCATTATAGTACAGCAGATTAGTTGAAATTTCAACCAGAATTGTTCAAAATGTGAAAAAGTGTGAAATCTCGCACACTGGTAGATTTTTTTTAATCCTCATATAAAAACAGGACATACGCAATCTAATATTTTTATGGCAGCCATTTTGATATTATATCGGACGTGATAACGTAGGTGGCTGCAGTCTTGGTCAGATCGTGTGTATCTTGTTTTTATATGAAAGAACATTACATTTAAAAAGGGGAGATGGATTCACCAGGTGGTGGATTATGCCCCCAGTACTTTTTGTCTGTAACTCATGACATCTTCAGTTACTGGAAAATCCTATGTATTGTAGGCTTAACCATATGAAAGTAATTAAAACTTAAAGAATGCCAATTCAACCACTCCAGGAAGATTAAATATAATCTTCACAATATCTTTTATTAAGACCTTTTCATCTTGCTCAGTGAGTTTGCCAATTCTGATTCCAGGATCATCTGTATCATTCTCTTCAAGCTCTTGGTTTCCAGAACTTTTGGGGGCTTCACTTCACTTTGGGAAAATCATACACCAAAGCTTCATTCTAAGTGCAGTATCTGCTAGAAAGTGACCTCTTAGAGCCCCAAAAGTCGCTTTTCCAGTAAGCATATGTAGAACTGTGTTTCTATCGTAGATCGTTTCCAGGAGAGTCACGAACCCTAAATTGTGCTTCTAATGGTACAAAATTTAGCTTTACATGTTAAACTTCCAGGTTGACCCCTATTTTTGCGAATTTTGATATGTGCATGGAGACATGATTATACATTGTGTCCATAGATATAAATGATTGTATTAGCTAATGTATGTAGGCAGTTAGGAGAAATGTTGCAAATTTATGGTGGCCATGTTAAAATAAAGATGATGGTCGCAGTTTTACTCAGATTGTGTTTATCCAGCTTTTTTATATGAAAGAGCATTAAAACAATTCTGGTTGAAATTTCAATTAATCTATATCGCAAATTTTTTTTTTTTTATGGCAGCCATTTTGAAATTAAGAGCGGGCTCAGTTTTGGTCGGATCATATGTGTCCTGTTTTTATATGAAAGAGCATTAAAAAAATCTACCAGTGTGCGAGTTTGCACACTTTTCCCCTATTTAAAACAATTCTTGTTAAAATTTCAATTATTCTACTGTACTAAATTGTGAATTTTTTGGTTTTTATGGTGGGTTTTGAACAATTCAGGTTCAAATTTCAATTATTCTACTGTAATATATTGTGAACTTTTTGTTTTATGTTGGCCATTTTGAATATAGATGACTATCGCAGTTTTGGTGATATCTTATTTTTATATGGAAGAGCATAAAAAATCTACCAGTATGCAATTTTTCACCTTTTTTTTTTTTTCACCTTTTGAACACTTCTGGTTGAAATTTTAATTAATCTATATTGCAATTTGTTTTTATGGTGGCCATTTTGAAATAAGGATGGTGGCAGTAGTTTTGGTCAGATTGTGTGTATCCTGCTTTTATGTGAAAGAGCATAGAAAAATCTACCAGTATACAAGTTTTCACGTTTTTTTAACATAAGTACTGTCTACATATCGACCTATAACATTTTCCCCCCAAAGCGGATTGTGGTGGGCTTTTATGTTAATTTACATAAAATTGTGCTTCTAAAGGTACCAAATTTAGCTTTACTGAAGTTCCAGGTTGACCCCTATTTTTGCTAATTTTGACTGGACATATTACTGTATGTTTGCATTAAAATGTTTCTCACAATATGTATCTGTCCTATCACTGACCCTTGTCAGTGTTTTGTACAGGATATTGCCACATCAAAAATGGAGTGATTCCTTCTCACCACTTAAAAATCTACTATTTGCTTTAGTACATGACAGAGAAAGGTAGTTGTGGAGAAGGGTATGGGAGTAAATATAAAGCTGTGGTGGCAATGGATATAGTTGAGCTGATCCATGTCTTGGCTGATCAGCTGATGAACATAGCAGGCTGAAGCAGGGCTTGTGTGCATGATAGAGAAAGGTGGGTAGAGAGTGAAATGAATAAATAAATGGAGAAAAAGAATGAGGATGAGGGCAATGGTGGTGGGACCGGTAGAAAGCTAGTAACTGTGTTAGAGATGGCAGTGGTGCCTACTCTTCTATTCTTTCCTTATCAACGTTCACTATGCTGTACGGCATAGTGAGTTTTACTGGAAAGTTCGTTCTCTGCATTATGACATGTCCTTCTCTCGGAACTTCCATTAATTGGCATGGTTTTGTTCTTTCCTTTCCCCAACAATATCTTGTTCGGTAGAAAGCTTAGCCCCCCCCCCCTCTCCTTTCTTTCCATTCATTGGCACCCAAGTTTTGGTACAGGATTAAGTTTATTAGTCATTCACTCACTGTGTTTAGTCATTTTCGTTCTTGGTTACACAAGCAAAGCTTTGGAAGTGTTAGGTTTTTTTCTGATTTTGGTCAAACTGAAATGAAAGAATGATAAATAATGGTAACAGGTCTGGTTTGTCACTCAATAGAAACCGTCACATGACCAACATCTTTTAGCAGCATGACGTGTTGGGGATGATCAATTAAAAAATTGGGAAAAAAGGGTGATCAATGAATAAGTTACTTCTCTCGCCTTTTCTTGGGCAGTGATCACTAAAAAGTTTGATTTTTAAAAAAAAAAAAAAGTGTGAATGCTGTCATACACAAACTAAGTGACCAATTTAGCATAAACTTACAGTGCAAATTGAACCCCCTCCCTTTAAAAACCTATTTAGGGTAGGAATTTTCATAAAAACAAAACAAAAAAGTATAATAAGGAATGTTTAGATTTTCAGCCCTCTAGCTCTATTGGTGCTGCCTGTACATACAATACATACATACATACATAGCAAAGCAGACCTGCTTAAAAACTGAAGAAACCTATGTTGCCGGTTTCTAATAAGAAATCATTATAATTAATTCTTTGAAGTAAAGAGATACAGTTCTCTCCTTACAAATTGATGTTAATGCTAAAAATATCTAAAGATATCGAACTGAAAATAGTCAGTTACTACTGTACAGCTTGTAAATTCATGTTGATCAATTATAATCCAGTTTGTATTGAATTTAATGTATGACCATTATTAATGCTGAGAAACAAATAGATTATTTTGTTTAGCACATTTTAGTGCACATTTTTCAAATATGCACTAACATTACTTGTCTTAAAGTTGTACAATTGAATAAAACAAACTTATTAATAAATATCTAATTGTAGGTAGCTTAAAATAATCAATAAACGTGTTAATTATGTATACATGTTGGCTTTTCCACTTATTTCATATTAAAAAAAGTGTTAGGTATATTGTCCTAAAAGCTGTCTATGAATTTTCCTTTTGAAATGGCCAAATCTTGAAAAGTAATATTTTTCCCTAATCTTTTTTTTTTTTTTTTGGGGATAGAAAAATTTTGAAATTTAAAGGAAGTTATTTTTCTATGAAAACTACATACAAAAACAACTAGCAATAAATTTCAGAATAAAAAAAGTTCAAAAGATTTTTTATTTACAAAATAAAAAGAATTAGGGAAAATATGAAAATTCTTATTGTGGATCATGGCTTGAACATAAAATAGCATATATCAAATGAATTACAAGAGACAAGGTTCTAAGACATTGCATTCCTTTGAAATGATACATTTCCTTCTAGGAATATTT
>VCCN01002867.1:1959304-1988974 GCA_006491835.1 Architeuthis dux
AAAAAAAATCCTACTTTTGTATTTCTAAACTTCTGTAATGATAGTATTAGTATTTACTTCTCCTTCCCAGATATTTCTTGATGTTGTTATTTAATTTCTTGCAATGTGTCTTTGTATATGAATGTATATTTCTTGTGGCTTTGTATAAATTGCCCTTGACAATTTTTGTTTTTTCTATTTCAGATGAGTGACTAGCAAGCTTTTAAATTATTTTTTTTTTGTGTATATAGAAAATTGCCTTACATGAAAATGTAGCATACATTTCAAATTCATGTCTGTGTATGTCTATACACATGCTTATTTATCTGCTATCTGGATTTCCATCTTGGTAAAGTTAGCAAAGAACTGGTCTTTGGGTTCAACCAATCTTGGTGAAAGAAATATTGCTCTCACTCTAATGCATGCGCACATGTCAATCTACACATACACACACACACACTCTATCAATATATTCTGACATATCTTTCCTTTTTATGTATGTCTATCTACTCAAGCCATTTAATGTATATTTATCCATGCACTTATATCCACCTCCTCTCTTTATTGGGATTAGAGTAAAAAATATAGCAATTTTTGTCTACATTACATAAGAAGCAACAGGATGCTAATTTTATTTGTTACATATCGAGGAAAAGGATAATAACTTGTGCATATTAATGTGACAAAATTTTAGAAGATATTTTGTTTCATCTGCAATTTTGTATGTGTACGTATGGATATTTAAAGTGCACACTCTTACAACTGCACATTTTTCCCCCCTCTTCATGTGAAATGTGAGAGTGTTTCTGAATTGTTTCAGCAGAAACATTACACAGCATTAAAGAGAGAGTAACAGTGGTTCCCGAACCCAGGTCACAACCCAAATTAAGGTTTTAAGGATGCTCCCGAGTGTTGGATGGGTTTAAAAATAAGAAAATTAAAAAATGTAAAAAAATAGTTACGCCAAAATTTTAGAATATAAAGTGTCATCGATACCGTGGAACAGGAAAATGTATGAAGACTGAGTGTCTGTTTGCGTCCAATATTTGTACTTGATTATTAAATTAAAGTAAAATTTATTGGCTAAAACTAAATGAAGAAATACTGAATGAAGTTTCTGCTCTGAGGGTCTCCAGACCAAATTAATTCAGTGTTCATGGTTGCATCAAAAAAGTTTGGGAAACACTGCTGTAAAAGATCAAATTGACATTAAGAATTTATTCATGACCAATATTTAATAATTTTTTTGAAGATTCAGAAATGTTTTTTTTCTATTCTGAAGTTTTTGACAGCTTTATGATTTTCTAAACACATTTAATGAGGTTTGTTATGTACCATTGTTGATATTGACATCTTGTGGTTAACCAAGATTTTCCAAGTAAATAGACAGGTTAATTAGGTAATGATTTACATTGGCTTCTGACTTTTTGCAAGTGAATTTGTAGAAATGAATGTTAATCACCTGTCAACAAAGCTAGAACCTCAGACCTCTTAGTTTATAATCTTATGCACTAATCTCTGATTGATACCTACGTAATAAGTCTGTTGCCTAATGATGAAAAAAAAAATCATTTATTTTACACAAGACATGTTTTTCAACATAATCTCCTTCCTTGTCAATACATTTAATTCAGTGGTGAATATTAATACTATAGATTGAAAGTTACACAAGTATACCTTGATTAGTGTGGTTAATTCATTCCAAAATTTGTCATACTGTTCAAAACCTCACCATTCAAGGTCCTATAATTTAATGTTTTTTTGTTTTTTTCAGCTTATTCTTAGTAACATTAATTTGTAAAGCAATACCATAACTGTTTACATCAAAACCGCACCTTTTGAGGTATTCCTGTACAGTCAAAAATTCAGCCAATAACTGTGATAAGATGCAGACTTATTGATCCATCCTTGTATAAATGGTTGGGATTTTGTATTCATTCATTTTGATCATGGTTCTGAGAAATGTTCATAGGTAGGCTCTCAGGAATATATGTAAACAGCAGGTTGTCTTTTATTTTGGTTTTTCTAATCTTGGTATTATAAACGCAAACTTAAAATTTCAGTAGACTTCGTTGTTTTAAATCGCATATCTGCAAACATAGGCCCGCTGCAATATTTTTTGTGGCCCGCTGCCAATGTAGGCCTTTATTTAAAATTTTATATAATTTTTCTCAGAAAGTCAATTTTATAATTCCTATTATAAAATTACTATTGTTTTGGCTTTGCAAAACAATAATATAATAATTGTAATTCATGTTTGTCTAAAACAGAAATTAAGTACACTTTCTGTAATATGATTTACATTTCTGAAGTGAATATGGGGCCCGAATAAAGATGAAAAATGACTTATGTGGCCCAATAGATCAAAAAGGTTGCCCCCCTGTTTTAGTTTATGATAGCAAGCTAGTTTTAATGAAATTTTACAGGAAGTTTTTGGTGACTTTATATACAAAAATAACATTTAGTGAAATATGAGTTTTTGGACCACTATACGTGAAAAGTATAAATACTAAAATATACTTTTAATTCATCGTAATTTCAGTTGTTTTATATACAACTTTCAATTCGGGCCCTTGTTTCTACGGCAACAAAACAACAGTGCGGATGGATAATAAAGAGTAAGCCTTCGGTGAGAATCAAACACACTCTCATTGCCAGGGGGAGTCTAGTTTACACCTAACTGCTTTTACCAATCGGCCATGAAGTCTTCATGGATTAGCAGAAGCTGATTCACACTTTTAAACTCACTCCTTACATCCGAATCTCGGCGCCATATTTTTGTAGATTTTCACGTATGAGAACTAGTAATCTTAATAAATCAATCTTTATTATTGGATGAAGTAATTCTCACCGAAGACTTGCTCTTTATTATCCGACTGCACTGTTATTTTGTTGCCGTAAAAACAACTGCCCAAATTGAAAGTTGTATATAAAAACAACTGAAATTAAGATGAAGGTAGAAACTAGTCAAAATTTAATTAAAAATAAGGTGTTACAATTAATTCATCCAATAATAATAATAAAGATTGACTAAAATATATATATTATCTAGTTGTTGGTCACTGACAGTTATTTGAATTGTTTAAAATGTTTTAGTTAGAGGGGTTATTTTATGCATAATTTGCTAGAACAAATCTTCATAGAAGCAGAACTTTTTGTAGCCACTAGCTTCAGATCTTTCTACAAAATGTTTGTGAGAAATCTGTTTTGGCTCCTTTGTATTTCTACTTTTGAAGCTATTAATATTGTTCATTATTGAAGAGTCCTGGGTTTACAAGTATGAATGTAATGTTTTTCTTTGATTTAAAGAAAAAAAGAGTTCTTCATTTTTACTGGCATAGGTTTTGCCTTTATTTATTCAGTTATTTTTGTTCATAATTTGCTCAAATGAGCACAGAATTACATTAGCTAAAAATTATTAAGTTATTTTGTTAGAAATTATGAATTAATAGATTTCTTACTTGGGATAAGCTTTTTGAGTTTTGAAATGTGAATTATCTTGATACATATGTTAATTTACTTTTTGATACAAACATAGAATATTCTATAGAATGTCTAAATATGTGCATGCATATATATATCTGAAGGTTGCTGTATCTGCCAAAATATACAGTGTGTGTGTGTGTGTATATATATACACACCGTATATTTTGGCAGATAAGACAAGACCCCAATTTCAGTCTGAATTTTGTGGTTTTAGCTCACTGTTTAGTCTGTTTTTATATCTGGCCTATGGGGTGATCCCAAAATTTGGTGTTTTTAGGATGCTTTAAGTGTTGTCTTATCTGCCGAAATATACAGTATATATATTTACATACACTCGAATTTCATTAGTTAAAAGTCCTGTACAATGTTTTTTACTTAAAAGAAATTCCTGAATAACCAAAATTTGATGCCAAATACTTCTCATGGTCATGTGTTAAAAAGATGCTTGTATACATTGAAATCTCTTAATGATACACTGCTTCCTTGTGACTGTTAGCATGATGCATGATTTTGACTTCCTTTTGAGATGACACATGACGAACAAAAAGCTCCACACCTTAAAAAGAACTGAATTAGGAAGCATGTTCTTGTTAGACACTGCCAATTTTGAGATTTTACAAAGTCTCTTCTATAATTTTATAGTAATCAGAGCAGGAAACTTCTTACGTGACTTTTGAACTATGTAAAATGTGTTTGTTTCAAGCAATGATTTTCTTGATTAAACCAGGGATTTGTAATTTCTTTTGCATAAAATTGGAGAAAACAATTTAAAAAAAGATTTTTTTTACAACCTTTAGAAAGAGTCTTGAAATGGATCCATCTAAAATCATTATTTAAACATTTTTATTAATTTAATTTTGGACATTGCATCAGTTCATAAAGCCTATTCAAAATGTGAATGTCAATTTACATTATTTAAAACATGTAGAATTATGATTATATTGAAATGATTATTTGAATAATATTGGAGCATTCTTAAATCATTCTGACCATATTCCAGTGTGTCTTTTCTGTTCAGCAGAAAAGACTCACTTTTAAAAAAAATTCAATTTCATTGATTTAAGAGTTAACAAATATGCTTATACTTAAAGCAAGAAAACTCTGTCAAATAAAAATGATCAGATAAGGAATTGGTCAATATTTATTGGGGGCGGGGAGCAGTGGGGATTAATCTTTGAGTTAAATTTCCATCGTTTGAGAAAATGTAAGTTTTAAGGCAGAATTATTTTCAGGCTAGATTTTCAAACATTAAAATTGCTAGGTTAATATGAAATATAATTTAATTTTTTTTCATCACTTTTAGTGTTTATTTAGTTTTTATCTCTAAGCATTACGAGTAATACAAGGTTTTTGATTTTGAAATGAGTTATAAAGTGAGTTTGTTTTCCTATATAGTATCTGGATGGGTGGTAATAACCAAGAATTAAAATGGGACAGCATAGCAATAATGTTATATTTCACTACTGAGACAATTATTTCAATCAACTGCAACTTTCTTGAGATTTATGGATTCCTTTTTCGACTTTTAAGAAGCTGAGAAATAATGGCTGTTGGAATGAGATTTGTAGAGGATATGGACCAATATGCATTTGCTGACAAAAACTCAAATTATTTTTTTGGCACAGCACTATTTATTTACTATTTTAGTGCAGGTTTCTAATGTGCCTCTAATTTTCATCTTTTATCAAGAATAATAAGCAGATATCTTAAGAAATGATAGTTCTTTCTTTCTTTTAACAATTAGGTTATAAGAGTGGTTCTTAAGTTTCTCCAATTTTCTTATGTAATCTTTATGAACTATACTTTAGTTGATGTATTTACTTATGCTCTATACTTATTACATGTAAGGTTTGACCAATTCAATCACTGATATTTTTTCAAATGTTTTTACGATGAACAAACCTTTATTGAAAGCACAATTTCATTGTATTTTTCTTATCCACTAAATTAGTTGATTCTGTTTATAATTTACTTAATTGGAAGAAAATCTATGTAAATCTATAAAAACATTTAGTTCCTTTAAGAATGATAATGATTTAAGTGTTAAAATCAATGTATTTGAAACTTTATAGTTAATTAATGGAAAAAACTGGAAAGTATAACTTAGCACTGATATAAATGTATATTTTTTAAATAATTAAATTACTGATCACATGTTTGCAATTTGTTTTTGTGTCATTCTACAGAAAACTGATTTATGGATTTTAATTTTATTAAATCAAAGAAGCTGCAGAAGTGGTGTGGGGAAAGGAAAATGTTAAATACATTTATTTGAAATGTTTTTATTAATAAAGAGGGGCTACTAGATTGTTTCTTGATTTTTAAAAAAAAGAACTTATATCATCTTTGTTCCATTGTTATAATGTTCTGGACCAGCATTCTCTTGTTTTCACAAGCCAGACTATTTATAAGATATATAATTTATAGACCTGACTGAATTTGTCGAAGACATGGATAGAAATTTTGTACCTTTTTATGGTTGAAGGTGATCTGAAATCTTGCTATGTTTAAGATTTTATCTATCCTTATCAAATATATACTAAATTAGAAAAAGAAATGTGCAAAATTCTGTGGGTGAAATGTTAAGAGAGAGTGAGATAAAAATAGCCTTGTACTTTTTTCAATTTTTACTAGTACATATTTTTGTTATAAGATGTAAAATTGTATTTTTTTTTTTTTAACTATTTAATTTGTAAACAATGAAGAATGTATTTCTAAAGAAAAAATTGAGACCTTTTAACCGTATTGCAGTTGTTGATGGTTTGGTAGAAATAAAGGGTTAATGAATTTTAGTTTCTTGTTCAGTTTTTATGGCGGCCATTTTATTGTAGCATGCCATGTATGTGACCTACTTTTCTAAACAAAAACGTTCATGAAGAACACGATAATTCAAGATGCAAAATGTGTTCCTTCTTTTGATAGTATTTATCTATTAAAAATGTTACTTTATTATAGCATTTAAATTGATTTATAAATTAATTCTAATTTCTGTTTACATGATTTCCCACTAAAAACATTTTTTTAATTAGCAGAACATCGTTTATGTATACATATGTGAAATGTATATATTTTCATTTATCTTGTAACAGTATCGGTGCTTATTACTTTTAGCCATCTTTTCTGTTTTTTTATATAAGAATGTTGACCAAACTAGTCTATTAAGCTGCTAATTAGTTGTCTATCAGTAGGTAAGATATTTTGTAAGTAAAAATCAAATAATTATATAATAATTATTACATTTTGCTGGTAATTGTCATCACGTAATGAATAATAAATTATAGTTTCTGATTTAATAAATATTAACTTTGAATATCTTGGTTTATTACTCAGCATGAAAAAAATAATTCTTTATCAAAGTTCTACTCCAATGACTCAAAAAATTATAATTAAGATAGCATCAAGATGTTTTATCAGCTAATTTCACTGTTTTGGTTAAATATGCCAGATTATTTAAATACTGGCTTCCAAAGTAGTTGATTATGATTTGTAAGATTATATTAAAATTATTATTTTTTATATATATATATTTTGTTCTGTGAAATGTAAACTTGCAAATTATGAACCTATGATTGGAACTTTAAGGATATTTTTTATTGGAAAAAGACCATTTATTTTAAAAGCCTAAATTAAATGTTCTCCAGAATGGTTAGTAGAAATACATGGTAATCTTGAGTGATTGCTAGGCTCATATTTACACCTTTTTATTATATTCTGGCTAAACTATTTATTTTATTTTTTGAGAATTCTAACAATTGTTGATTAATCAATATTAATCTCATTACTTTATTTGGAAGTCAAGAAAAAAAATGTTCTTTTTGAGATTTCATTATTTTATCTCTAAATTTTTGTAGCATTTTATTCATACATTATAGAATATCAGTTACATTAGGTAGATTTTTGGCATTTCTTTCATGTACATGAGAAATCACTTGTTAAATGTTAATAATACCCAGGATACTGTCAATTTGTTATCACTTCTTAATCTGCAAGTTTATAATATATATATATATAGCCCAACTTTTCATAGTATTTATTAAGTTTCAAGGTAGCTGTTTATTATATGTATTTTTGAGTCCTTCTTTAACCAGTTGCTTGATTCTGTTTTTAATTGATTGGAAAAATACATGACCTAATAAATAAGTAGTAGTTTCTACCCAATATCTTTTAGCTACAAAATAGTTCCAGTATGCATGGTATAGATCTAATAAGTTATGTCAGTAAATGATGTTAAAATAACACATTTATTATTCATGAATTTTGTTCCTACAGTGGTCTTTGTTGTCTTTGATTCTATATGATTATATTTCTTTCATGTGTCATGTATAGAAGATCTGATTACTCTTAACGTTTTTGGGGTTTTTTTTTACTTATCCCAGTTTATATATGAACACCAGCATCATTTGTGTTGAGATTTTCTTTATTCATTACCACTGACTGTCATTGCTTCCTCATGCATGGCTTGAACACATTTTTGTATGCTCGCTTACTCTCTCATTTATTTCATATAAATTTTAACAGCAGTTTTTCTTTGGGTCCTTTAACAGGAGCTTTATATTTTATATATTGGTCTTATTATGTGTCTGTTTGAGTTAGGCTAAAAAACATTCTAATAATTTTAAGATTAAATAAACAAATAAATGATGCTCTTAATATTATCTTGTTTATGATCAGAAAATCGATTATAAAAAAACCCAAATATTAATGAATCAATATTTTGTGTTATTCATGACAATTTCTTGTAAAATGTTGATAAATCTTTTCATAAATTACTGAAGAAGCAAATTTGTTTTTTCAGTGTTGTTTTAGTTTATTTTTAGATTTTGACCTTGTTTCTCACCTGTTAGTGAAAAGATTAATTTTGAACCTTGAAAGCTATTACATATCAATACAAATAGAATGAAATGTGATATGCTGTCTGTCATAGTAGTGCATGTATGAGAGAGCCAATACTAACCCACTTTGAAAGTGTGGCACAGCATTTAAAACAAAAAAAACTAATCTTTTTGACTAGTGCTTGATAAATTCATATTTTAAGCCATCTTCACTGATTCAGTTGAATTTTGTTTATGTTTACAGAAACTATTCTAAACTATTTTGTCTTTAACAGACAGCATACCACATTTTAACAGAATTATTCTTAAATGTGAAGATTATAAGTTCCCTTCAATTACAGAATTAGTAGTTAAGAAAAAGGCATGGGGAGTAATTCTTTGAACATCATGACTCACAGCTACTTGATAAATGCTAAAGTATATATTCATCTATGTTATGGATTTTATACGTGCAGAATTTTTAATGATTTCAAAAGATTATTCTTATTCTTGGATAAATGTGAAGTGATGTACCACCCTGCTATCTCTGTGGGAGACCTTTTAATTTTCTGTTGCCTATTTTGACACTCCTACATTTAGTTTCTATTCTTTTCTTATTCAGGATACACTCATTAATTTGTCATTGAAGTTGAAACTATAACCTTCATTGTCTAATAATCCACCGGATTTCATTTCTTACTCATGTTTCTTATATCAACTAAGCTTTTCACTGCAACTTCAATAAAACTTCATTTGATGTTTTGGGCTAAAATATGTTAGAAATTTTTCCCTTGATTTCAATAACATATTAGTTCATTTTATTTATTGATATGATACTGTGTTTTGATGGCTGAATGAATGGTATATTTTAAAATTCTTTCTGTAAATTTGTGTTTTGAACTTTCTATTTTTAACATACTATTCATAATTAGTACCCTCTGATATAACCTTAGTATAAATTATATTTTTGAAATGTCCATCTCCTGTGTTTCCTACTAATCTTTCTCTTTATTTTGTACCTTTTAGCAAAGCCCCTTCCACCATTTTAGAATATTTCTTTTTTGGTGTTTATCAAATCTTTACTGTGTGGTGAATTCATGCTAGGGAATCTTCTCTTTGATAGCAGACACCGTATAATGACACTGTATCTTTCATTTTAGTATTCAGGATGTATTTTGGTTATTTGTTTTATTGTTTTTAAAATATTTACTTTCATCCTGTTTGTATAAAGTTAAAGAGGGAAGTTAGAATAGCATATCAGTTTCGAATGGGTCTTCAGATATTAATATGATGACCTCTTCCTAAACAAGCCTCTTAAGCCTTTATATTTGAATGACTATAAAGCAACATTTTTTTTTTTTCGTGGGGCGTTTTCCATTTCTGAGTAGTGCTATGTAGAAATAAAAGTCAACTGCTGGATGTTAATAATTCTTTGGTACCTGAAAGCTGAATCATTACAATTCCAGTTAATAAAGAAAATATTTACTTTGGTAGGAATTTGTATGAAAGAAAAATCAAACAGGTCTGGTTAGTCACGCAATAGAAATTGTCATGGGACCAATGTTTTTTGGCAGCATGTCGTGTTGTGGGTGATCAATGAATAAGTTACTTCTCTCTCCTTTGGAGACTATCCTGAATGAATAAAATTTCTCTGGATTCATGAAACAAATGGAAGTGCTGATATTTTCAGCAGTATTTTTATTTACAAATGTATTTCCAATCCCATGTGAATACCCCCCCCCCCATCTTTTTTGATTTATGGTAGATTATTATAAGTCTGTTTGCTGTTGGCTACTGGCAGCCAGACACCAGAGGAATATTGACATATCTGGGTGATAAACCCTGTGCTAAGAAGCTACTTAGTTAAAGCACTTGTCAATAGAAACATCACCCTCCCTTGCTCACAGTGCCCACTTTTATGTGCAAAAGTTCCCTGCACTCTTTTTGAGAACTACAGACTGAATACACAGTTGAAAAATGGTTTTTCATTGCAAACTTTTGCACACCTAATAATTACTCTGAATAGTATTTTTTTAGCCCTATTCTAGAGGACTTCTAAAACTTTATTGAATGATTTATTTGTAGAATTGGTGAATAATCTATATAATTTAATGAAAAATTTAAAGGTTAAAAAATAGATCTTGAAATGCTAGCAGATAATTTTAAATTGAAATAACTATTTGTATAATTAAGTTGGTTTATTTTTAAAAATTGGTTCCCCAATAAAGCTAATGTTTTTTTGAGGTTGCTATATTTTTTAGCCTTTTAGACATTTTTTGTTAGAGTAGCTGATTTTCATGTCCATACATGGAAGCTAAATCTGTATTTTACATGATTGCTGAAGTTTAATGTGTATAACAGAAATATATATGCTCTGTGTGATATGTTTTTTTACCCTATATGAAATCCAACCTCTTATGTGTTGCAATATTTTGCAAAACATGAAAATGGAAAAATAAATCATGTAATCTCATATTGTGTGTGTCCGTCTACATCACGTACAGTAAAAATTTTTGATTAATGTTAGGATTTTGTCATAGTATTTTAACCTTATGAAAAAAATACTTGGGGGTGGGGGATTAGTTTTTTTAAGTTAATGTAAAGTTACATTGAAAATCTTTTCAATTTTCCAAAAGGACAGTTTTTAAATAGATCCAATTTTTGACACCTTGAACATATTGTCCATAAGATTACACTGATTTTTCAAAACTTTGGTAAATCAGCAGCTTATTTAACACAAAAAGCCAGAAAAAAAGATTACTTAATATGAAGATTTTGTTGATAATCACTAATTTATAGCAGAATATACAAAACTAGCCACAAGAAGGAAGTTGCATTTTGGAAGTGGTTCTCAATTTGGAGACGTGTTATGGTTAATGAGCATTGTAAGATACAATACTTAACAACTGCCAAAGGATGATTATTAGTTATTGAGCCTTTTCATAAATTATTACCAACATTTTTAATGCTTCAATAGCTTGAAACCTGTTCTCTCTCGTCTGATTTGTTTTCCTTGGGGCAATGTAACATTAGAGAAAAAGGACAAAACTAAGATTTTAAATAAACTAAAATATCTGGTTGACTTGAATTTAAAAAAAGACGTCTGTAGTGATCGATGCAAAATGTATTCTAAAGAGCAAAAGTCAAGAGATAATTGATAGAAACTGAAGAAAGATCTGTAATCTTTCATTTTTTATTAGATTTCTCGACACTACACTGCATTGTGTGCTAACTATATCTAGCGAATGTCAACTTTGTACAATGGTTAGTTGTTGAGTAATTGCGGTACACGCGCACATTTTTTTTTCAATTGTAATGAGAAAATCATTATGTAGAAAGGGAGACAGTCAATCAAATGTTAGTCAACCAACGAATTTTCTGTATAAAGTTAGTGGTGAAAATAATTCCAACTTATTATTTTCATTCGTTTTAGAGCAAAATATTCATTTATATTTGCTGTTAACCTAGTTGAAATTTGACAGTGTAAATAATCTTGTGGCTATATATACACACAAGTTACTAAATGCTGCTAGACATTCCATGAATATATCTAAGCATTTTTGACAGTCATGTTTCCAACAGGTAGTAACATTTTTCATCTTCTGATTGTTTATAAAACCAGTTTAATTGATAATGGTATGGAAGCGAAGAAGTGGTTGCTTTTCCCCCATAATTCACTAGGTTATCAATACCACAAGAAATATTGCTCTCATAAAAGGTCAATACAAATATTTTTATTTGTTGCCGACATTAATTGGATGTAGTAAGCTTAACTTAGAGAGAAATCTAACTATGAATATTTATGGTAAATAATTCTTACAAAGAGTATAAGAAAGCTATTTTTGCACAGAAAGATATCTATTTTTGGAATACTCTGCAAACTACTAATCACCCTATTGGAAGGATATGTTTTAAGATGAAAATATAGTTTTCAGCAATTTTATGAAAGTTGTAAAATCATTAAGATAGAAAGTAATATACTGTGTTCAAATTATTGTTAAATAATTTGTCCTTTTCCTCTATCTTGTTCCTACTGGTAACCCAGTAATAACCATCTGACTCACCCCCTAAGCCTTTGTTAGTTGGGATTTTGATTATAGACTTCGTTTAACAGATTTTTTTGTATTTGTTTCTTTAAGGCCAAAACTCCTTTATATTTTCTCTATATAATATGTCAGTGCTTGAGAAAAGATTATCATTATCGATTCGGTTTTGAAAATGAATATTCCGAAATATGAAGTAATGTAAAAATGCTATAAAAGCTATGTACGTTTGTGAAAGGACTAAGTGATTAGACTAGACTGCCTTGCTTTTGATACACCCCTTTCACCAAGCTTTGTGACTGACTGTTGTCACAGGCAAAAGACGGATGAAATGAAGGAAGGAAAAGATGTCTACTAAATGCTAATCTAGAAAGAAAGAGAAACGCTGTAGTTACTGGAAGTTTCTCTTTCTCTGATCTTAGCATCTTTCTTCTCCGTAGCCACGGCTGCTTCTGCATTACCAAATGATTACTGGATTTAGACTTTCGCTTGATGTCTGTTTTTACTTGAAGGCTTTCAAGGAAGCAATGCTTTATGTGGCTGGGCTTCAAGATATTTATTATTGTGTTTATTTGTCTGGTAGAGAGACACATTACAAAGATATTTCTGTGATTAGGATTGTATGATTTCTCCAGCTCTTAGTTGATAATATTTATATCACCGTGATAGCAATGATTTTACAAGTACATGAATGAACGGACTGGTGAGAATTGGATGAAGTGCCAGTATGTTATTTTTCAATTAATCTTGCTTCTTTATATTAGAGAAGGTAATGCAATAGATATATTTCTATCATAATATTTACTATAATGGGATTGAATATTACATATTTGTCTTGCACAATTAAATGTGGAATGTTCCCAGTTTGAGAATGTAGGTAACTGCGTTCTAAATTAAAAGTTAAAACAAAAAACTTAATTGAAATAGACTTTTTAGTCTTGCTTAACAAATATGACTACTACTACTAATAATAATCATGGGCAGTTATAATAAATTGTTCTAATACAACTAAAATTAGTTTACAGTTTAATAAAGATTTCCTAATGTAGAAATCTGAATTAAGATAAAACAGGTTCCTGTTGGTTTGAACAGTACCAATACAAACGACCTATATATTAATACACATGTTTGTACCTACCTACCTATCATTCATGTGTGTTGCGCTTTCGGTAATAACCATAATAGTTAAGTGCTAAGACATCCAATTGAACAGCTGGTGATGGGGGTTCGAATTTAGGGTACAGTAGCTTGATATTTTCTTTTTTAATCAATTCGTTCATTTCAGTGATTTAAAAAAATTTTTTTTTAAAAAAAATTGATAGGATGGTAAGGAGATAGGGACAGTGTAGAAAAGAAAGTTAGGTAGTTTAATAAGAGAGTGAAATGAACCACTCTGGGTGGGGAGGAGAAAAGTGGAATGAGTGGGTGGATTAGGAAGGAAATTTTCTTATTTTGTATCAGCTTTTGAGGACATTAAATTTTTTTAATTATCGAGTTAAAAATTTAAATTACCCTTTTTTTATCGAGTTGAATATTGTTTTTTACTTTCATAATTTTGATTACTCTCACAAAAATTTCTCTTATCAAACGCTCAAGAAAAGATACAATTTCAAAAGAAATGTATTTCATGGTTCTCTATAAGCTTACAACAATCTTATAATTTTCAAAATAACCGTGGAATTTCCATGGGAACTGCTAGTTCTTTTAAAAACGAATGAGATTAATTTACAGAATTTTCTTACCCTGCCTCACATTGTATCTGATGGATTGTGGTAATTAGTAGCTATGTCCTTTGCCTTTGGATGACCAAAATAAGCTAATGTAATATTGATTTTGGTTTCAGTAAAATAATTTTGTGATTAAATGCAATGCTATATGCACTTTTACTTTTATGAGCATTTTAAGGTTAAAAATGATATTCTTTGTCTATTGGTGTATCATTACAGTTTTTATCTGTAATAACAGATGTCTATATTTGACTCCTGACCTCAATTAGCCCCAGTTGAAGCTTTTAGTAATCTCTCAGCCCTTTTTGCTTTTCTACCTGCCTATGTACAAATGGAAAGAATATAATTTCAAATAGTTTTTAGAGAGAGAGAGAGAGAGAGAGTAGAAGACAGTTTACCTTTGCCAACGAAGTTGAAGAGATATATGTAATCTGTCACATCTTTCTGTCCACACAATATCTCCAAAAGTAACCAATGGATTTTAATAAAATTTTGTGGAAGGGCGGGCAATAGGTTAATGAAGAATTGGTTAAATCTTTGGCCGGATCAATACACAATTACCTCCCCTACGTCGTAGTTATGTCAAACCACATAATATCGCCAAAAGTTCATATCTGTCCACATGATATCTCCAAAAGTTCTCAATAAATTTCAATGACATTTTGTGGAAGGATGGGCAATAGGCTACGGAAGGAGTGATTAAATTTTGGGGCAGATCCATATCCAATTACTTCTCCTGACAATGGCAGTGGCAGAGGTATGCATTCTCTGAGTGCTTTCTAGGTTATATCTAGTTTATATTGTTATTCTCACTAACAAAACTGAATGAAAGTTAATTTTACTCTTAGCTAAATAAATATTTGAATAGTAGTAATCCATTGATTATCAAGAAATTTATATAAAAGTTTATATTTGAGAACTAATGATTTTATTTCAGTGTATCTCTTAATATATTTCTTAGACTTTAGTTTAGAATCTGTTTTGTAGGAGGATTTAGAGAAAAAACCCAAGTTTTTATTTATAGGTCTTAGTATATCTCTTGGCTACTCCTTTTTATTTCTTTTTTGTTTCATTGATCTACTGATAGACATATTAAAACACTTGAGTAAATAATCCATTTTCAAATTTGTCTTAGAATTTGAATATAATTTCAATGATGAACAGTTGTTTATTTGACTAATTAAAATATTTCATTATTGGCAGTGATACACAGCTCATAATTTTCTGGCTTGTATTCTGGCTTTTGTGTATTTTTGCTCATCTCAAAAGGAAATTTTCACTTTTAGAAATTAAAACTGGTTTGTGGCATCGGTAAAAAAAAAAAAAAAAAATTGAAAAGAGAAAAAGAATGGAATTGTATCAGATGTACATGGCCCTGCTTGCACTGGTCTAGTGACTGATTGTGTAGACTGACTTTCCGGGCTATTTGCTAAAAAATTAAAATATTAATCATCGTTACCAAAGGTTTAGGTTATTCATGTGTTCACCCACATTTATAAGTATCCGGACTTCACCCAGCCCTAATTGTTCATAGAAACTTGAAAAAAACTTTTTTATTTTAATCCCCCTCCCAAGTAGGGTTCTATTTTATTGGGGGGGGGGGGCAATTTGATCTATCTATGTAGCCGAACTTTGCTCAGCCCTAACCGTTAATAGTAGAAACTTGAAATTTTGTACACACACTTAGGGTTTTAATTTTGAATGTAAGCTTATGCTAAATTGGTCACTAGTTTGTGCCTGCTTTTTTGGGGGGAAATTCAAACATTTGTTAGTGATCACGGCCCAACTTTTTAATTGATCACCCCCAGCACAGCATATGTGGGTGGTGGTGATTCATAATTTCCCTTGGAATGCTGGTTATATTTGTTCCTACCATTTATTCATCTCTTGTATGTATATAATACAACTTTTCTTTTCTTTTTTTTCCAGTTTGCAGGGGATGAGGGTTGTGCTAGCAAGGAGGACATTGTAGCGAAGAATCTGCCAATAGAGGATTTTGTCAAAGATATCAAAACAGTCTACACGGAAGAAACAGCCAAAGCAATCAATGGAGACAACAGTCTGTTGGCTACTCAAGAAGAACCCGACCAAGGTTTGAAACCTCTATTTGCAATGAACAACACTAATGATTCCATGGGCAGTGTCTTTCTGACCAAACCCATTTTTTCTACTTCCACCAACAGTGAGGACATTGTTAGTGCTGCTCCCACTTTCCCAGAGATCTCCATCTCATGTGTCAACCCAAACCCTTGCACAATTCCTGGTACAATTGAGACTATGACAACTACTGTGACATCAATGTCAACAACCTCTCTCAGTAACACAGACTCAGGGGAAACAAAAAGTCGAGATTTATCTCAGCCAGTCATTATGGCTGCTGAGGAAGAAAGTGGTCTGTCTTTTTTTGCAAATGATTGTGACAGCATCTTCAGCAAGAGCTATTCAGACTACTCTGACTATTCTGATCGAACTGGAACCGGGGCGGGTGAAATTGCCCCGGACGAGCGGAAGAGTAATGGTGAAAACAACAATTGCAATGTTAGCCAACTGCCGGCTTTGAAGGCCATAGAAAATATGGCTGTTGCTGCTTCAAGTCTGCAGAATGCAAGCATGATCTCAAAGACTTCAGTGCCAATCATCAGTAATGAACGGCATGATGATCTAACTTCGGATTCATCCGTAAAACCTCTTGTATTTTCAGTGTCCCCCACTAAACAATCCATGAAAGACTATTTAGATAAAATAATTGAAACAAAGACCCCAGACACTGATATTGTCACCAAACAATGCATAACCGACACTGAAAAGCAAACCTCAAAAAGCCCCTTTGCATTTGCCCCATCTGAGGAGAATGTGGAGGGCACAAGGGAAATTGATTCAAGTAGTAGTCAGTTTGATCTCGCAGGGAACAAAGAGGGTAGGGACAGCATGGTCACAGACCATGTAAATACTGAAAAGCAGGCTAGTCATAAAATCGAATTGGGTCACTCCTTGGTTTCTGTTTCTCTCTTAACGTCTTCATCGTTGTCGTCACCGCCTGTTTTACAGCAGCAGCAGCCTTTGGTGTTGCCAACTTCGACATCATTGTTGTTGCCGCCGCCTCATCTGCCCGAACACTCAGAATCAATTCCAAAACTTCAGCAGGAGACTCAGCTGCAAATCCAAGAGACTTTTAACAATGACCAAGAGATGGCTGAATCAGAAAACCAGGTTGTCCAAGCGATCAGTGATGCCTCAGTGCCAGTGAGCAATAATGATACTATCAGTAATGATGCCACCAGCAATATTAATGTGCAATCACCACCAGTGATAAGCAAGTCTGAAAATTCATTGGGGCCTTCAGAATTTGATGCTATTACTCCAACCCCTTCCACCCCACCCCCAGCTCTGACACCAACTCAGCAATCCCCTTCCTTGGACATTTTGCAAAATTCAGGTCAGGTAAGTAAACCAACGCCAAAGGCCCGCAAATCAGGCCCTCCAGCTAATCAATCAAATTATTATGTGAAAACTGTTAACCTTGCTCCGATTGCAAATATCAGAGTTAAATTACCTGTGATGGAGAAATCCTTTAATGTGAAACCTGGCTCCCCACCCCCCACAACTACTCTGAAGATGAACAAGATAAATTCCAAGAGTGATTCTGACAAAGAAGACCAGAATCTCTCCGATTCAGAGAAGAACAAGTCGAGCAAGAATATCCGTCCTCGTAAAAGGCGTTGGGGTACATATGAACTCCCAAACAAGAAGCGGAAAAAAAAACGTAATGAAAATGACAGTGCTGGTGGCGATGATATGTATGATGACGATGACTATGATGATGAAGCCACATCAAGAGAAGGTGATGATGTAAATGATAAGAATTCTTTGGAGCCTATGGAGACGGATAACAAGCGGCCCTATAATGCCAGCCCAATGCTAAAGAATTCCTCTACTATTCTGGAGTTGCTCACCAAACAGACTCATGCAGTTTCTAAAGATGAAAACTCTGGCCCTATAATGCCCCATCTGAGACGGAACAAGGTGCAGTCTCTGCATCGGAAGGTTCCTGTCAAAACAGGTCATACGGGCAAAACAGTTGCTGAACTCTTGCGGGAAAGTCAGGCCAAGCAGTTGGCAGCAAAGGAATTCCATAATACTAAAGTAGTTCATCAGTCAGCACCTTTCTTACACAAAGAGACAGAGAAAATTATAGAAATACAGGTAAGAAATATTTTGCTTATATATCTATATCTATTAGAGCTTTATATAACTAACATTGTTAATAAGAATAGATATTTTCTATAGTTTTGAGAAGGGTCATTAAAATACAAATAGTTTTTTGGATGATTCAAAATCCTTCTTGTTGCTTGTGTTGTTAGCACAATGTTTCAGCAGATCCATTCTTCAGCCTTCTTCAGGTGTAATATCCGAGTTTGATGGGCTAAACAGAAGTTTTTTAATTTCAAAGGAGATAAACCATACTCGGATATTACACTTGAAGAAAGTCGAAGAATGGATTGGGCGAAACATTGTGTTAACACAAACAACAAGGAGTTCAGTCGTCCGAAGAACTATTTGTATGTTAATGAGAATAGTTTTATCAATAAGATATAAAAAAAAAAGAAAGCATTTTTCTTGTTCATTTTTCTTGTTCTATTGAAATATACTAAAATGAGAATTAAGTTTAGAAATTGAAATTTCAGTCTCTCTTTCTCTCTTTCAGCATAAATTAGATGATAGTGGAAAAGGTAAGTCTTTCTTTCATTAACTTTTTAAAAAATTTATAAAATTGTTGATTTTTAAAGTGTAACAGAATTTTGATGAGCAAGACTCATGAACATGAAAGAATACTATTTTCTGTCAATATTGCAAAGTAAGAAAAGAGAAGAAAAAGAATCCCTTATTCATCAATATCAATGTATAAATGAAATAATGCTTTGCACTGCATGAACCATATAGTTTTCATTGTACCAAAAACAATCTTGTTAATTCCTGATCATAGATGTCAGATGATGGTGAGTACTTGAGATAGTTTATTAGAAATTTACAAATGGCATTGCATGTTAAGGGTTTTCATTTTAAAGGGTTCAAATGAAATAAAAGAAACTTGGTTGGGAGAAGCTTATATCTGTACAGATCCATATGTTTTATTGAGAAATGATCCTTTCTTCAATCCTTGTAGAAACAAACATTTTGAAAACTATTTTGAAAACTTGAAATTGAAAGAATTACTGGTCATTTAAAGATAGATAGATAGATAGATAACCACAAGTTATTGTCAAACTCCAGTACATGTTGGAGTTGACTTTGTTCTTTCCTCCATAACAAGAACAAGAACAATTCTCACCTAATTTAGGGGAGTAAACTCTTCACTGTTTGTCTATCACGTTGCATTAAACCAAACTTATATATAAAATTAACATTTCCCTACCATGATTTGAAATCACTACCAAGTGATTGGTAGGTGGCTCTCTTACCAACTGAGCTAAACTGACAAATCTTATATATATATGAATTTATTTCTTAATACAAAAGTTGCAGTAATCATCTTCAGTCCGAATAGAAGTAAGAGTGGAGTTTGACCCTGCAGCAGCCAGACTTTCTTTCATTTTCTTCAAGAAATAATGTTTCTGGGATTATTTTTCTAGGCTATAATGTGCATATTATTTCAGCCATACTTGCATATTATTATTCCAGCTCTATTGAGGGTTGATTGTTCTCAAATTACAGGCCAGATCTTTCCTTCCAGCATCTGGTATTCCTTAATAGTCATCTGCTTGAATACTATCTATGAGTAAAGTTTATTTTGAGTGATTTTCTGAAAATTACTATTTTCCATTTTTTTTATAAATGTAAGTCTGTTTACTATGAACGAGAAGTAATTGTTCTGCTGATAATTTCTCTATAAACACATTTTACTAGTGCTTGTTGTAATGGTTTATATATGATGCAAAGAAAATAGAAATTCATGGTAATTATTTAATACTTACTGTTCAAATAAGTACCAATAATGAAGGAAGGAAGAGAAGTGAAATAGAAAACAACAAAAAGTAATAGTTAAGAGGAAACAGACTAAGAATTGAGAGTGAAAAAATAAGTGAAAAAGAGTATGAGAAAAACAAAGAATTAGAAAAGAGCAAGTTATGAATGAGAAACCTGTAAAAGTTCAAAGAGAAGAGAGAAGTAGTGGGAAAAGTAGTAAAAAAAATTTAGAGGTTGTTTTGTTTGAGAGTAAGAAATAGAGAAAAGGATCATTTGGAAATGAGCATTAAAAATAATCTGAAATTGTTAAAAATTTGCTTTTCTTTTCAGAAAATACTGGAAATAAATTAGCAGAATTGAAAAAAGGTAAATGATTTTTTAAAACCTTTCATTTTGGTAACATTCTCATGAAAATTTGCCTTTGTATAATAATTCGATTAAAGGCTGCCTTTGTTGACCGTTAAGCTCGATGTAAAGTCACTTCCTATTTATAGAATTTATATTTCCCTCTCATTCTGAAGACATTCAACCCTTTTCTCATCTGTCTCTTCTCTCCTCTTTGTTGACCTTTTACCTCTCATTCTAGAGATGTTCAATCTTTCCACATCTCTCTTCTCCCCTTCCTCCTTCTTGCCATTTCCCCCTTATTCTGAAGACCTATAGCCCTTTTCCCCATCTGTCTCTTCTCTCCTCTTTATTGACCATTACCTCTCATTCTGGAGAAGTTCAGCTCTTTCTTCATCTGTCTCTTCTTCCCTTCTTCTTGCCATTTCCCCACGTCTTTTTGCATCATTCCTTGTCCAGGAATTCCCATTTTTCGTACCATGATAAGGCATAGACCATAAAAGAAATGACAAAAGAAATTATAAAAGGATGACATATTGTCTGAATGATTTGGATTAGCAATGTTGAAAACTCTTTACGTAATGAATAATATACATTTAATTTCATTAAAAAACTTTGCTTATTATACACTTACCTTCTTGCTATTAATTTGTAAACTTGTAAAATTTTAGAAGACTTTTTTTCATCTAACACTTTTACAACAAGTACCCGTTCAAATCGAAATGTCAAATTGCAAGAAAAATTTGAAAACCATAAAGTAAATAATTGTGATAGCTATTTTAACCATGACTTTACCGAAATTATTGCAGTGAAACCAATAAAACTAAGAATTTACACCAAAGAGAGAGACTTTGTTCTCAAAAATTGCAATGGAACATTGAAAACCAATGAGCTGAGAATTAGCAAAAATTTCAAAGACTTTGTTGTGAAATTTGAATGGGGAAAAATTGCAATTGTGATATATAGAAATTGGATGATTATTATTGTGGTGAGCGCGAACGCAGACACTACAGTTTTATCAAAAGGTTGCAATTTGGACTGGAAATTGCTTTATTCTTCAAGTTATGGCTATACTGTTAAAATGCTCTAACAAAACTCTGGCTACGATGTGCCGTTTTTGCTGTGTTAGGGTAATATACAGACACACATGCTCACAAACAGAAATCGGATCATTATAATATAGATGTAAAAGCACTAATTATTAGTGATCATCACTGCCATTTATAATCTCATTCTAAACTTAAAATCAGACACTGTATTTCCAGGTAGAAAAATTATTTATACATTGAATTGTTGAAATATTTGGTAATAATATTTTTAATATTGTTTAATTTTTTTCATTTTTTAGAAGAAGGAAGTCAGAAAAAATCAAACAGTGGGACCAGTGCTGGCCTTGATCGGCATTCAAGTAAGTAATATGTATATTATTTCATTGTTATCTATTCCTGTCAAATGGAAGCTTTTTGATTAATTAATCTTTTCTGTTTTTGAGACTCAATAAATTCTTGAAGAATAGGCACAATTTTCTCTTACAACATATGTTATTGTCAGTGATCACTTTCTCAAATACTGTCCTGACTTTTTAAAATCCACTAGGATGATAATGCAAGACCTTCTGTTTTTAGTGTATTGTTGAAATATGTTAATAAATTATTGATTCTAAGAACTTAAGATTCTTTGCTAATAATTACTAAGCGAACATAGTCTACTTGGAAATAGCTGTGGTTTTTCAAACCTTACAGCCCTTAGTTCTACTATTAAGCTATTTTTGCTTATATACTGAATCATTACATTTGATATATCCAGATGTCAAGCTGATAATTAACCATTTTAGAATTTAGTAATACATTAATAAGAAAACCAATGAGAGATTATGAGCATTGCTTTCCTCTTTCAAATAAATAAATGTTTTTAAACATATTTTGGTTTCTTGTTACAGATAAAAAGAAATTGCCAGTCTTCCAAGGTTTACAAAGTATTCTTCCTAAGCCGTCAGGATTGAGTCCAAAATCATCTTTAAATAAATCTTCTCCTAAGGTAATATTATCTAACTGAATGCATTATATAAAGAGAATGTTTTCTGACCAAAAACTGATATATTC
Source organism: Architeuthis dux (assembly GCA_006491835.1). Taxonomy (NCBI): domain Eukaryota; kingdom Metazoa; phylum Mollusca; class Cephalopoda; order Oegopsida; family Architeuthidae; genus Architeuthis; species Architeuthis dux. The sequence goes on from VCCN01002867.1 coordinate 1,981,762, forward strand.
TATAGTTTCTTTATTCAAAATACGTTGTATAAAAGAGTATTATGTACTATCTTTGCTTTCATTTATGAAATGGGTTGATTACTGCACTACAAAATGCATTGATGCTTAGATAACTTCCTTAGCCGCTAAGTTATCAATTGGGATCTGATTGAAGACAAATGAAAAATCAACAAAGGTTTTTTTTTTTTAAATGGACAAATTTATTTCATCAGGAGTTTTGTTTTCCTTTTCTTATCTGAATTAGTATTAATGGCATAAGCAATTGAGTTGCAAAGTCTGACATCATCAGCGATTTAACTATCGAGTTACTCTGGGTTTTTAAAAATGTAAACATAAGTTTTTGAACACATATATCTGAGTTTATATTGTATAGGCGAATAATTTTTAGATGAAAATTTTATACAATATTTCTTATTAATAACACAGATTATTGCAATAGAATTGACATGGTTACTAGTTTGGGGAATTATTATCAACAAATGTTGCTTTGTTGTGAAAGGTCTGTTGTTGTTATTGCTCATCAGCTAGAACTTCCTGAGGGGAAAAAAAAATCGATAAAATAACTAAAATGTACCAAAATTTCTAATTCAATATAAACTGACTGTCCTATACTTACAAACTATGCAAAATTGCAGTTGGAATAATGAAAAAATCTGAAGAAAGTAAAAAAAAAAAGCATGATTATTTTCTATGTAATTTTACTACACTTTGGAACTGGAAGTATGCTGATGATGTCAGCACTTTGCACTCTATTGACAATATCTTGGGGTTAATAATTTCCATCTTATAACATAAAATGTTGAAGTAAAAGTAATCAAAACCAACTAGTGAGACTAAAAGAACGAAGTTATTTCCCCTTAGTAAACATTTAAAAAAACTGTTTTGATGTCGTTAGAGTGTAAAAGCAGTTGAGCTTTATTTTATTTGTCTTAAGGTCTTCAAGTGCACTAGTTGCAGCAAACAAATGTAAATTTGGAAGTGATGAATTTTAATAATGAATATTTGAAGAAAATCATTGGATGGAACAAACAATTATTTTGAATAAATTTACTTATATAAAATTAGTAAAATTTAGTGTAAAAGAAGTAAGTAGGAAGTAGTATCAATTTTAGGCTGGATATAGGTGACAGTTATTAATAAAAATCATCTTGGTAAGTGCATTCCTTTCAAGAGTTGTAAGTTTTGGTTATTCATATACTAATGAACACACAGATGTGTATGTGCATAAAGTTTTGTGTACAATTTAGGAAAACATTTGAAGAAACACTTGTAATGATGCAGGTAGCCTTTGATGATGGTCTTTGCAGACAACCGTGTTCACATAGCACTAACGTTTTAAAGAAGGCTGGTACAACCGTGTTCACATAGCACTAACATTTTAAAGAAGGCTGGTTGTACACTGAAGATGATGATTGTTCAGGTTGTTCATCAATTTTTACCTTGCCTGAACATATAGCAGTTGGTCACAAAAACATATTTGAAAATCATTGCCTGTCAGAAAACTGGAAGTCAAAATTTGATGTGATTCTTGTTGGACAGTTTTGACTAAAAACTTGGGAATGCATTGTATCACTGAAAGGTTTGTTCAGTGTATTTTGACACGAGTTCAAAACAAAAATTGTCTAGCTATTTCACAAGATTTACAAGGAAGTACCCCAAAATAACAGGAAATATTCTAAAAGCCACTACTTTGGAAAAAGAACTGTGGGTCATTTCGAACTTGTTCCCGCCATCAAATTGTGGCACACATTCAAACGATTGTTTTCTTGATCCACTGTTAGCAAATGAGGCACAGATTTTGCTGAAACGTGTTCTATCTTCAAATCTTCTGTTAACATTCGCTGGCATGAACTTCAAGACACTGCAGTCACCTCAGATATCTCCTAAATGGTCTGATGACGATCTTCATTTATTGCGTGGCAAATTCTTTTCAAGATTTTCATCTTTTGGACTTGTTGAAGGTCGGCCAGATCGTGGTTGGTCTTCAAGTGACATTTTACTAAGTTTGAAATGCGGATACCAATGTACACTTGTTTTAACTTGAGCTACTTCTTTGAAAGCTTCTTAAAGGATTACAACAGTTTCAGCAGCAGTTTTCCCCAAGCGAAAACAAAACTTCATGCACACTCTCTGTTCTTTTTTGTCAGCTATTGCGAAAATCATCAAACGTGCTTGCAAACACCAGGAAACAAATAAGTCAATCCAGAACAATGCCACATGGCAGCCTGGCTCAGAATAGTGTTGACTCGTGCCACTTAATGGCACAATGTGCAATTATGTCCAGTTTGTGTACTACAATTCTGTTTTTTTTATTGTTCGTTTTGGGTACTTCCTCGTAATTAAGTCAGTTTGACCAAAAGACAAACTTCCTTCAAAGCATCATTACTATTGATGTGATGAAATGTTGTTTTAGAGATACAATAAAGTCTTGACATTTGAGTGTTAGAGGCGAAAGTTGATAAAAATACAAATATGTCAACCTAATGCTAAAGTAATACTGTGTATTTTTGATTTTCGCAATTACAATGGAATGCTGTCCTATGAATTTATTTCAACAGCTGTGCACGTGGATGCCAACTTTTATCTGGGAGTTGTAAAATCATTGATAGGTGCTCCACAACTACCAGACTCCCTAGATTTGACTTGTTTTTTTTCCTATTTACTTCTGCCAACGAAGAGGTATATGTATTCAGCCGCGTCCGTCCGTCTCTCTCTCTCTCTCTCTCTCTCTCTCCACAAGATATCTCTGAAAGTATTCAATGAAATTTCGTGGAAGGGTGGGCAATTGAGTAAGGAAGAAGTGGTTGGGGCGGATCCAGGAATTCTTTTTTGATTGAGAGATATTTTACTGTTTTTTTGTTTTTTTTCCATACATTTATGTATATGCTCATGATTGTCCACACAATATCTCAAAGTTCTCAATGAATTTTTTTAACATTTTGTTGAAGGGTGGACAATAGGCTATGGAAGAAGTGATTAAATTTGGGGCAGATCCATGCACAATTACCTCTCCTTCGTCGTAGTTATATGTCCACAATATCGCCGAAAGTTCATGTCTGTGCACACGATATCTCCAAAAATTATCAATGAATTTCTATGAAATTTTGTGGAATGGTGGACAGGACAATAGGCTACAGATGTAGTGAGTAAATTTGGGGTTGGGTCTATGCATAATTAGTTCTCTTGACAATGGCGTTGGCAGAGGTATGCACTCTTTAAATGTTTCTAGTTTCCTTAGCATTTGAAAGTGTTTTCTAGCAAAAAGGATGTTAAAAAGAATACATTTAATGAGATGAGAAAAATCACAAATAAGAACCATAAAAATGTTATGCGATTTGAGGAAGAAAGATACAAATGGGAAGTATTGAAAGAATTAGTATTATACATTTTCGTTTTGATTTGAATTAAAGAAGTTCACCAAATTTATAATCTCACTTGATATAAATTAGCATCAAAATGAATATCTGGCCATGTAAGATAATTAAAAACAATCTTCTCTCTTCTTTCTGTTTTGTCTGATCTCTATAACAGATTGTTGTTTGGATCAAAATCACATTAAAATGAGAATTTGTGCATATTGGATAGCCTAAAAAGTTTGATCTGTGTTTGACGTTAGATGACATTGTTTAGTTATAACTAGCTTTAAAAAAAGATCACTTCTGGCTGTATTGTGATAGCTGTCATATCAGCATGCATTTAAAAAATAATTGCCAAAATTGGTGTATTTTTATTGATTCTAACATTGAAGAATGAAGAAAATAAACAACATTTTAGCATATGCTTTTTTATTTTAAGAAAGGTAAAAATACAACTTAAACGCCAAAATGATTTGTGCAGTTTATGGAAAAGCTACTGTGAATGATTGAATGTGTCAGGATGTTTGGAGTTTGGTGCTGGAGATTTCTCACTAGAAGATTCTCTATAATTGGCTAGACCAGTTGAGGTTGATAGCAATCAAATCAAAACATTACTTGAGAATATTCAATGTTATATGATATGGGAGATAGCCAACATGCTGAAAAATATCCAAATCAATCATTGAAAATCATTTACATCAGCTTGGTTATGTTAGTTGCTTTGATGTGTGGCATCCACATGAGAAAACCCCCCTCCCTACTCAGCTGTATTTTTGTGTGCTAATCACCACTTAAACATAACAAAAATGTTCTGTTTTTTAACAAATTGCGACAGGCAATGAAAAATGGATAAGTTACAGCAATGTGATGTGCAAGAGATCCTGGGACAAGCGAAATGAACCACCACTAATAGTACCAAAGGTTGGGCTTTAGCCAAAGAAGGTGATGCTGTGTATATGTTTGGATCGGAAGAGAGTCCTCAACTATGTGCTCTTGATTTGAACAAGTACTGCTCCCAATTAGACCAATTGAAGGCAGCAATTGATGAAAAGCGAGTGTCCGATATAGTTAATAGAAATGGCATAATATTCCATCAGCATAATGCTTGACCGCATGTTTTTTTGGTGACCAAGCAAAAATTATTACAGCTTGGGTGGAAAGTTTTCACTCATCTGCTGTATTCAGCAGATATTGCATTTTTATATTACCATTTATTCTGATCTTCACAAAATTCTGTTAATGAAAAAAATTGAAATTCCCTAGAAGACTGCAAAAGGCACCTAGAGCAGTTCTTTGCCGAGAAAGATGAAAAGTTCTGGATGGAATTATGAAGTTGGCTGAAAGATGGCAGAAGACCGTGGAACAAAACCGTAAATATGTTGAACAAAACAAACAAGCCTAGCTGCTGCAGGGTCAAACACCACTCCTACTTCTATTCCAACTGAAGATGATTACTGCAACATTTGTATTGTGTATATAAGATGATGTCAGTTTGGCTCAGTTGGTAAGAGAGCTGCCTAGCACTCAATGGGTGTGAGATTTCAAATCATGGTACGGAAATGTTTATTTCTATATCCGTTTGGTTTAACGTGACAGGATAGTAAATAGTTTACTCCCCCTAAATTTGGTGAGGATTGTTCTTGTTATGGGGAGAAAATAAAGTCAACTTGGCCTGGAGTCTGACAAAAATTCTTTTATTTTAACTTAATAGATTGAAGAAACTTTTTTGGCAACCCAATATTTTACAATGAGTAAGTCAAAGTATTCAACAGGAAATATCTTTAGTTATATTCAAACAGTATAAATATTTTTTATAGTTATGAGAAGGGTCATTAACATTAAAATTGTTATATATATTGGACAAAAAGATAAAGGTTATCCAACATAATGATGCTAGGAAAAAATAAATTGCTTGCAAATTATTCTGAGTCTCCACATTGACTTGTTCCTAGCATACAGCGCTGTTTCGTCGTCTTACGACTCATCAGTGTGGCTACTGACTATAAGTACCTTGGTGTCTCGAGCCAGGATTGAAACCGGACCTCTGGGCCAGCAGTCCGACGTCCATGTACATCAAATTGTCACACTTCTGTGTCAAAATAATTCATTAGACTGTGGTTTTTTGTAGAATGCTCAATACCTGGGGTAGAGCCGTAATATACATGATATTTCTTTATTGATCCACAATGAGCTGTACAACTGGTTTCACTCTCTGGATTATTCAAGTGTGGATCAATAAATATCATCTATAAATAAATAAAGGGTTACCCCGTTTGAAATTAAGACTTCTGTTTACCCCATCACACTTGGATATTACACCTGAAGAAGGCCAAAGAATGGATCGTCCAAAACGTTGTGTTAACAACACAAACAACCAGGAGTTCAATCGTCTGAAGAACAATTTGAATGAAACCGTATAGTTTGTTACAGTTTTGCAGGCAGTAACTGGTTCTTTTTGTTTTAGTCAGACTTTCATGTAGTTGATTACAAAAAAATTATCTATAGAGTTTTTCTCCAATTTAGCAAGAAAAAATAAAGAATTTCTTTTTAATTATTGACTTTGATTAGCATTTACCTTAATATGTAGAGAAAACCTGGAGGACATAGCATTTGCACTCACAATTTCTTCTTGAATTCTTGTATGAAATCTGTCACATTTTGATAATTGAAACATTAATTTTTGATGATGTTAAATTAGAAAGTGTTCTTTTATTGGTGTTTTTGTTTGCCAGTATCTAAAACAATCTAACTTTTGGTAAAATCAATCTATTTCTAGACACCTATGTAATGGCAGTTATTTAGATTTATTTTGCTATTACTTTCAGAAAATTGTAGTAACAACTGTGCCTGCACCTCCGACCTCAGTTACCATGACGACCAGCTGTCGAACACTGCCAAATCCTCCGACTATGCCCATCAGTGTTGTAATGACCAGTGAAGGGGCTAAGGTATCCTTGCTAAGTCAGATGGTGGCTGCAACGTCCAAATTTCCTGCGACCACAGCATCATTATCATCCCCCGGCCTAAGATCATTACTTGGACCAAATGGTGTTTCCTTACCTGTCACTCCTCCGAAGACACCTGAGAATAATCAGACTCCAACTCCAACTCCTACTCCACCTAGTAGGATAATTGTTAAAAAGACGAGCACAGTAAGTATCCGATGGCTTTCTTGTCTCTGGAGAGAGACAAGAATCAATGCTTTTCTAAAACGAACATTTTAACATTGATTCTTGTCCTTCTCCAGAGACAAGAATCAATGCTTTGTTTGCCAAATGGAAAAATTAATATGAAATGTGATGATAGTTGGTGTTGTGTAATCCAATATAGATATTGATGTGATAGAGAATCATTTGTTTCATGACTCAATCTCTTGTTAAATAAGTTTCATTTGAACATTTTCCATTCATTTTAATGGATAAAGCCGAATCACAAATTGCATGTCTTTTCCTGCTCAAAATATTTGTTTTTGTCATGGTTGTTTAGTATTTGCTTATGTTTGTTTATTGCACAGACAAATTTAATACATATAAAAAAAACAATTAACCTCTATGAAAACTTATTTCAAATTCAATCTTTCTTCTGCTACTTGTTTCAATAAAATGCACAAAGTTATGCAAAAAAACACAATTAGCTTTAGGGTTTGGTTCAAGTGATAAAACAACAAGTAGAAATTATATTATGAAGTAACATTGACTGGTATCTGGTCATTAGTAAGACCATAGAATAAAATTGTTTCTTGCTAGGGATAGTCTTAACATAACACTGAGAGTAATTAAGATAAGGGTCATGGCATTCTTGGAGTCTAAAGTTCTCTTTTTTTCTTTTTTTTTTCTTTTCTTTTTTTTCTTCTTTTT
>VCCN01002867.1:1993174-2009284 GCA_006491835.1 Architeuthis dux
TTTTTTCTTTTTCTTTTTAATAATCTCCTCTTTATGTCCTTGCCACAATTCAATTTTGTAATTTCTCAGGACTGTTTAACTTGAGTGACCAAACATAATTTTAGAATAAAATCAGGATCCAAATGACTAAAGAGGGAAAAAAGTTTCAACGGCTTGCTTAAATTTGTCATTTTAATTTGTTTTTCTCTCTCCTTTAGGGACGATTTTATCAATGTCGGAAAGAAGGTGGGTCTGTAATCCACAATTTTCACAAACAATGCCAGGTTTTCAGAGATAACAAATATTATTGTCCACATTGTGGAGAAGAGTCATCCCAATATGAAGTCACTTTAACACTCAATGAGCCACGGCTGCCAAGTTCCCTTGAAGAAAAAGAAAAAATTCAACCAGAACCTTCAGTGCCTCCTAAGTACGAATACATATTTTGTGTTTTTTACTGTTTTGAATGTCATTACATTTTGTCTTGTTGGATTCATTTTTGGTAAAATGTTTTTAAAAAGCAGTTTGTATTATTAGAAAAATACAGAATGAATAGAAGTTTCTCCAGTTGCATCTCATGCATTGCTAAATTGGTAACTAAATAGCAAGGAAAAATGTTTACTTTATGCCTCCCAATATAAGCTATAAAGATCTAAGAAATCTTGATAGTAACAAAAAGCTAAACAAAAATACCTATTATACTCTGATGAAACTTCCTAGATGAAAGGTGATGTTTTTTAACATCATATTTCATCTAGGATAGTGGTTCCTAAACTTTTTAAAATTGCGACCCACTATTTATGAGCACAGCTTATAGCAACCCACCTAACATTATTGGGAAAAAAACACACCAAATATAGAAAAACAAAAAATCTATTGGCCTCCCTGTAGCATTTCTCGAACCTGTGTGATGTAAATTAAGCTCTATTCCCCAAATTTAATGTAATCCAGATTTCACAGTACAGAACATCATGCGGTAAACAAAACTTGGTGGCGCCACTATAGGCTGAGGCTATGATAAAGCAGTGAACTTTAAATTTACTAACAACTCAATGTCGATATTATCATACACAATGCACTTTTCCATTTGTGTGATATATATTTTAGTATAATTAATTAAATCGTAGTTTAATAACTTTTCATGGCCAACCAAAATTCCGCTCATGACCCACAGTTTGGGAAACGCTGATATAGGAAATCAGTCATAACAAATGACAATGCTATTATTTTAAATATAAAAAGTACTTTAAGTCTGGCTAGTCTTTTACAGTTTGTGTTTTCATATAAACATATTTATATTGAAAATGTTATTCTGCTAATTGGGATATTTTTATTCTACTTAGTAAGTGTTGAATCCGGGTTAAAGCATATAAAACTATCTGTTAGGATTCCCTGTTTTAAATAGTATATTCTGTTTTTTAGAGAGCTGTGTATTGATTCATATATAACTGAGGGTGGTTTGATTTAGTATAGTGTGTCTGTTGTACTTTGGATCAATAAATTATTTGTATGAGATTTTCTTTTTTACCTATAAAATATATTTTATTGCTGCTATGTTGAAGAAGTAACATATTTAATCATCCTTATTTTCATCAAAGATGCTAGCTACCTTGTGATTAACTTTGTTTTTTTTTCTTTCTTGCAGATCCAGGGCGAAGTTAGCAATTCACACTCGTACATATCGGGCAATTGAAAAAGTTCTTGATAACAAATCTTTAGAAGTTGCCCCAGAAGATGCAAAGACGTTCACATTCAAGTCTACAGGGTCTTCCACTACTGGCGCTTTTACTTCAGGTATATATCAACCTTCATTCTAAATAAATTGGCTTATGTTTTTGGGGAGGCAAGTAACAATCCATTCCTCTGGCTTCAAAGAGTCACATTCGAAACAAAATCTTTTTCTTCTTTTCTAATCACACGATGATTCAGCTAAGTAATTATTTAAAAAAGATTTTTTTTACTTTAAATCTTTCTCTGCCTTGGAAAGCATATCTTTTCAACGAGCACATCATCATAATTAATCAGATCTTAATTAGTTTACTTAGATATGGAAGATAATTTACGTCATTGCAGATGGACATGTGGCTTTGGCCTGAGAACTTGACCCAAGTCATTCAAAAGTTATTCCAGAAGTATTGTTCATAATTGATAAGATGTTGAGTCATTTCATCTGTGATTCTAAAGAGCTTGTGCTATGCACTATTAGCCATTTCTGTCACTTTGCAATTTTAATCCCATAGGATCTATGCAATTTGACCTCTTTCAAAATTAGTAGAGGCAAGAAAAGGACAATCATGTTCTCAGTATAGTTTTTCAGTTTAAAAAAAATATTTAGTGATACAATTTGATTCATAGGCTTGACTTATTTTTTAAGCTTTCACAGACTTCCACTACTTTCATTTTTCAAAATTCAAAAATAACATTCAAAACAATTAAATGAAAGTTACATTTTTATTTTATCCTCTTCTGAAGAATAGAATTGCAAATATTAAATGTTTTTAGTGCTCTCTGAATTTCTTAGATGAAGCATTTTCAGTCTTAAATTTTGACTAGTTTTTTCATCTTAAGCAACAAAAATAAGGTGAAAGTAAAACTAGTCAAAAATTACTAATGAAAATGTTTCCTCTTGGAAATTCAGCCAATTTAAGACTATTACGCCTACTATATGGCATGGAGAAATTGGTAAGGCATTGTTCACATCAGATGGGCTACAAAGGATGTGAGTTCAATTTTCTTTTGGAGGCTAATTCTTTATTTCCAGTCCATGTTTCTTACTTAAGGGTCGTAGAATGTAATATGACCTGAGCGTTGTGATAAAAAGCAACAAAACTAAGATGAAAGAAAAACTGATCAAAAACAATAGTTTTTAATGTTATTGTATACGTTTACTATAGCATTGACTAGGATGTTACACATTCATGAAAGTTTTGTTCATATTTGCCCTGATCATCTTAAACCTACTATGCAGTATTACTCTCAAATTATCTGCCCAGGAGTTTCAGGCATTTAAAAATATTGTATGAATCCTAGAGATCCTTATTGGTGACAGTTGAATGAATTCTTTGCTCAAAATCTTTTGAAACAATCACTGAACAGGAATAGTAAATTCAACACTAATTTCTCTTTTAAATATTTCTTTGAATAATATTGGAGAGTTTTTCTATGCCATTTCCCAACCTATAATCTATTTTCTTATTACTTCAGGTGGCATTCCTGTTGGAGAAGATCAAGAAATTTTAGAAAAATGCTTTAGCACATTGGAGCAAGACAGGTTTGTAAAAATTGAACTTTACATCAATTCTATTGCCAGTTCTGATCTTGAAATTGTTGGTTATACAATCAAATACTACAATTCTTATAACTCTTATGATATAATTATTGTTTCTATTCATGTGACTGTGTGGGTCTTTGGTGCTTTCCAGGGTTACCAGATTTGGACAGAAGGGGAGATAATCCGAGCTTCATCTTGGAGACTTACCCAACACAGGCATTGGAATAGCATTGAATTTGGAAATTGAGCCTGCCTGGTATTGAACCTCTGCCTCCAGACTCACTCGATTTCCAAATTCAATGCTATTCCTGTGTTGGGTAATCTTTGAGATAAAGTTTGGATTATCTTCCCTTCTAGCCAAATCTGGCAACCCTGGGTTCTACTAATAAGATTTCATTTTATTGAAGTGATTGTTGTCCTTCCTTATTTTAACGTCTATTATCTCTATAATCCTTCTCCCTGCTTTCTCATCAATAGTTTCTTGATTCTCTGAGAATGTTGACAAGCAACAAAAAACTCTTGTATGCATTGTTTATCTAGACTCTTACATAGCATGCTAATGATGACTTGCAGGGTTGTCTTTGTTAGATAATTTGATTATCTGCCCTTGGGACATAATTTTCTCATTTTATACTTTCTTTTTTTATTTCAGGCCTAAAAAATACAGAAGTTTACCAAAATCCTTGTATAGCCCATGTAAAGATGGTGATTTGACCAAAGTTATTTATATGCTTGGTAAGCTTGTTCAGTCTTTATCTTTTTTCTTTGGCTTCATGGTGGACATTATGGAATAAATATGTTAACCTTTGTTTACATAATGTTTGTATGGATATTAGTTCTATATAATAATTCTATTTTTAATATTACTAACATCACTTGATCAAAGTTTATAAAAATGAAAACTGTTTCTTCCTATTTGCAAAAGTTATGATTAGCTCAGCATTGTAAATATGATGTGAACAATTGATTGTTTTCAATTAGTCAATACAATTACATTATTCAATGCAATGTGTACTTTTAGTTTTTCTGAGCGAAGCACGGGTCTATGGTTGGTTTTATGACAAGTGAGGTCCAACCAAGACGATGATCAAAATATAAACACTTTTTTAGCTTGAGATCACATTTTTTGTTTCAATCAGCAGCAGCTGTCGCTGATGATTGAAATTTAGTATGGTGGGGAGAGAGGAGGTTAGATCAATTTCTCTCTTACTCTCAGATGAGATTTTTTCTCAAGTCTCCCTCAAGTAATTTATTATTGTAACTGGTTGTTAAATGTACTATTTGTTTTTAAATTGCTTTACTTAAGTGATTATGGTACAGTAAAAAATTTGAGTCTCACTATTTTCTTTACTTATGTTTGTTATGTAGATGTGGTTAGACAATGTGGAAAAGAAAGATTGAGAAAAGCTTGTTATGTCTCAAACATATTTATTATCATGAATATAAACCGTTATGCATTTCGTTGCTGCGAGCAACTTCATCAGAAGAAATTTGAACACTGCAGAAAAGTGCTACTATCCATGCCAGATAGTAGAAATGAAATGAAGGGTGTTTTCTATGCCTAGGTGAACTTATGGGTCCCTGAGCTGGTGGGGTGTGGGTGTTTAGCTTAAGTGGGTCTGTGTATATGTATAAGCTATAAAGCGGGTAGGGTGCAGGGTGTTTAGATTAGGTGGTTCCTTGTGTAGGCTGTTACTGCTTACTTATATGTACAAACTTTACTGTGTGTGCATGTATTTTTCAAGAATGTATATGGCTGTACTTGGTGACATCAATTGATCAAAAAGATTAATTTTTCTTTTTCATTGTGCATCTATTGATGAAAAGTTTGAAACCTGAGAATACCAAGTGCCATTCAGAAAAGTTGATTAAAGTCCTACTTTTACGATTAATTCCCAGTTTGCTATCATTTTTGATAAAACTGAGTCAGAAGTGTTTTCAGTTCTCCCACTTGGAAACAGTGTTGTTATTATGTCTCTTTATGGTTCTTAAACATGATGCTCTTATTGAATAATGTTTTGTTATTTCTATTTTGCTATTCTTCAGCAGTGTTGTATTTGACTTGAGAAGTCAATATTGATATTTTGTAATTAGCCAAATTGTTCTATTTAATTTGTAGTTGATGGCGCTGACCCAAACAAGCCTGACTCTGAAAATGATGACCAAAATGCAGTCCATGCGGCTTCTATTGGTGGACATTTATCTATTTTACATGTACTTATACAGGTGAGCATAGTGAAACTCTTTGTTACATGGATAAATACAGATTAGACTAACAAGCTTTTATTATTTGCTAAATATATACTACATATTTTCTATGTTAGTTTTAAAATTCTTGCAATTGATGTACAAAGCCTGCATCTTTGCCCAGCCTGTTTATTTTTAAGAGCTTTCTTTATTTTTAAATTTGTATCACTTGTGTTTAATGAAAATGTTTATTTTAATTATACTAATTTGAGTAAATCATAAGGTTTCACATGACATCATAGAAACATAATTATTCTTTAAAACTGTTTTGCTTAATTGATACTCATGGCAAAATTTCTTTGATATTGATTAATTTAATATTGTTGTCTAGTGTTTAAATTTCTATGCAAGTAAAGTTAAAACTCATTTGTAAATTTTAGCTTCTGATATATTATCGATAACAATTCCTGTAACGATTTCTTGAAATGAATCATAGAAAACATGGTTATTCTTTAAAACAGTTTTATTTAATTGATACTCATGGCAAAATTTTTTTTATATTGATTAATTTAATATTGTTGTTTAGTGTTTGAATTCTATGCAAGTAAAGTTAAAACTCGTTTGTAAAGTTTAGCTTCTGATATATTATTCCATTTTGTCTATAGTCTATTTACTCTATAGTTTTTTAATCCAGCTACTTGATTATCATCTTTTTAAATAGAACTAATCTTTAATGCTGAATTTTCTTCCTGCTCTAAGAAATGGAATTTATAAATATGTTGTTATTATTACTTAAATTGAAAGTGTAATTGTTAGTAGATATAAGGTTTAGAATATACCATTCAGGCCTGGCGACATTGTATCCAGCAACATGTCTGTCTCATTGGAGTAATTTGAGTTTTATTTCCAATTTTACAAAAACTTAATACAATCAAAGTTGTCACTGCCTTGGTGTGCTGTTCTTGCAAATTATCAATAGTACTAGACTTGGTTAAGTATGAAATATCTTAGTTCAGACCAAAATGAGAATAATTTTGTGATGAAGAAACTAGGATAAATTTTATAGATAATGTTAAGTTTGATGGATTGGATTGTTTGTTTATGATCGATAACAATTCCAGTAACGATTTCTTGGAAGGTTTTTCTGTTCATGCTAGATATTTTTTATTTACATCTTGTGAATTGAACAATTTACAAAAAAGAACTGTATAAATTGTTTATGCTCATTTGGAAAATTTAATTTGAAATGCCAACAAATAAGTTGAAAATGTTTTATAGTACGTCAACTGAAGCATTGAGTAAGGCCACTCCATAAGCTGTTTGGGTTTTTGAACTAATTTATTTTCCTTTTTTGTTACACTGAAATCCTTCATTTCTTATTTAACCTTCCGGTACACAACTAATCTTTTCATTATTCATTTCAGGCTGGTGGTAACCTTCATACTGTAGATGGCAGATTGAATAATGCTTTAATGTATGCTTGTGAGCACAACCATATGGAGATTGTTCGTTATCTTGTTCAAGCTGGTTCATTCTTAGACGTGAAAGTAAGTTTTTTAAAATACTATTTTTTGTTTTTAAATCTTTGAGGATTTTGTTGAATCATAAAGGAATTAAATATTTAACATCATTAATTGTTGTCTCTGGTAGGAAAAGTAGAATTATTCTAAATTTGCAATTTAAGTATTTATTAAAATTAGTAATGGCAACTAGAGCAAAGAAAGCCCAGAGCAAGATAAATTAACATTCTTATGAAAGTTCTGCAATTTTAGCAATGTTGCTTTAAGCATTTTTCAGAGTTTGTATGACAAGCAGGGCCAGATTAGGCTATTAGCAATATGCGTCCCACAATCTTGTTAGGTCATTTTTATTAAGTTTTAAGATATTAACAATATCTTAACAATTATAGTGAGTGCTCAGATTTCACATCAGGGAATGTTCTCATTTTGAATGTTTTATTGTTTAATTCATTTTCCCTGTAGTAGTAGTAGTGATACATTTCTAAATTGCTATTTATTTTGGGCTCTATGTCCTAGTGTAGTTTACGTATAGGTTAATCCAGCTAGGGTCCTGTCAAAAATAAAATTAAGAAAAATATATAGCTATCTATCTAGAGAGAATGTTTATGATTGTACTTCTGTATATATTATCTTGAGTGTGTTTTGAAACGTTTTTGCTTGGCAATTTTCAGGGTGAGGATGGGATGACGTGTCTTCATATGGCTGCCAAGGGAGGACATATAGAACTAATGGAATTTTTGTTAAGTACGAGGAAAGTGGATGTCAATGTTCAGGTGAATATTTTTTATTCCTTCACAAAAATCCTTAATGCACTGCTTTAATATTTTAATAGAAAAAACAGTTTTAGGTCAAGATTTGTAAAATCACAATTTAACGAAATTATAAAAACATTTTTCCTATGCAGAATGAATTGCATTAACTGAATATGACCGTTGTTTCTTGGAGACTTTTTTCATTTATTGAGAAATAGTAACTTTTTATAGGGGAAGTGAGTGAATTGGCTCTATAGTGACTGATCGATTGACAATGTAATGCTAAACTGGTTTCTGGACATCGTTTTTCCTGAAGTAACTAAGTATATACTGAAAAGAAAAATTATAAGACCTTGTACAGTGCAGTTTTGAACAGTCTGGAAAATTTTGGAATGAATTAACTGCACTAATCAAGGTATACCTGTATATGTTGCATTGGAAAAAAAGGTGGCCATGTTTGCGGTCAGAAAGTCAGGGTCCAGTTTAGGAGATATTTATATTAAAAATTGAACATTGGGTGTCGCAAAGACGGACTTGAAATCTTGAAACTTAGATTTTCATGACCTCCAGTTCAGTGCTTAAACTACTGAGCTACTTCTCTGTATTATCATCTGATACTTCAAAGTTGAAATAAATACTTCAGTCAGCTATTAACTCAGTTTGCATTGTTTTAATTGAATGCAAGCCAAGTCTGATCTTATCAGCCAGAATTTTAACTTTTTTTTTATGAGTTAAATGTCACTTATCTTCCTTCTTCATTGTATTATTCAATGTAGCCGAAGGCATTTTCTTGCTGGAATGATGCACTTTAGCAGGATTTCTTGTAGCAAGAATAAAAGCAAAAATAACAAATTAAATTTTGCTGATTCTTTAAGATAAGTCTAGCTACCATTTATCAAGTTGCAGCAATATAATTATTTTCTTAGTGTTTGATGATGGTACCATTTATTCGTCTTGAGGGGGAAATTTGGCTCAGCATCAGGATAGATGAGGTTCTTGAACTAAGAATACATCACGGATATATCTATATCTTATTGGGATTTGAGTAAGAATACATTTATCTGATGTGCAGGTTTGCAAAAGATGTAAAAGTTTGTGCTGAACATTAGCCCAGAGCTATTTCTTTTTACTCATTAACATAAATGAAGACACAGGTATGCTCTCAGATCCTATTCCAGACCTTGAACAAACTATAGTTGGAGACTTATCAATTAAAATGTTTTCCATATGACTATATTTGGAAAATTATAATTCATTTATTGCGTAATGTAAATTTTGAGTGGTATAAAAGAGTTTGGACCATTTACTGAGTTATTAGGTCTTCCCATAAATAATGTTTGAAATCTGATAGCGATAGATTGAATGATATTTTTTGCTATTCTAATATGCCTAAATGATAACAGTACAGGTTTGTGCAATTTTAAAAGATTCTTTACCGATTTTTAAACAGTACGATTCAAGTAACTTAGTTACTAACTTGATGCTCCTAAAGATGCATGCATCTTCAGGGTACATAAGACATGTAATGCTCTATGAGTTTAGAAAAGACAATAATGCTACAGAAGTAACCTGAAATATTCATGGTGTTTATGGGATAGATTCTTTAAACAAAAGTTGCCAAAGATGGTTTGAAAGGTTTAGAAAAGGTGACTTCAGCTGAAGAGATGCACCACAAACAGGTTGTCTTGTTGAGTTTAACGATGACCTGCTTTTGTCTGAACCCGGTAGAAAGCACTTATGGTTAAAGAATTTGTTCAAAAACTCATTTTAAGCCATTCAATGGTTTCCCATCATCTGCAACAACTTGGAAAAGTGCCTAAACTTTAAAAATTGGTTCCCCGTGATTTGACAGAAGCCAACCATAAAGCAAGAGTGGACATCTGTACTCTTTTGAACGTTTCTTGCCATTTTCAAACAGATTAGTGATTGGTGATGAAACCTGCATATTTTACAAGAAGATAAAGCAGATAATGGCTTAGTGGAGGCAAATGGACTAAAGCTCAACTGAAAAAGTGTGGAATCGCATTGGTGTGGTCCACTTTAAGTTGTTACCTGTCAATATTATGATTATAGCAGACATCTATTGTCAGTAGTTAGTGGTTTCAACACTAACTGCTGACAATAGATGTCTGCTATAATCATAACATTGACTGGTAACAACTTAAAGTGGACCACACCAATGCAATTCCACACTTTTTCAATTCACTGCTGTGAAAAAAAAGAGGCTCAGTTTGATCAATCACAAAGGTGTTCCATCATGATAATGCAAAGCCATCATACAGCAAAGATCACATCTGAAAAGATTGAAGACCTTGACTGGGGGAAAAAGTTCCACACCTTCCTTATTCTCCAGATCTTGCTCCATCTAATTACTATTCTGGAGTTTACAAAACCATCTTGATGGACTAGTTCTTGTAACTTGATACAGTTAAAACTACCCTCTCTACATACGTTACCTTGATTTTAATTTCATATTGTTGACATAGAGAACCATGTTATATTCAAGTAGAGAGGCTGGCATACTTTACCTTCAAACCAAAAGACTTTGACAAAATCTTTATTATGAAACTTATGAATCGTTGGGAGGAGGTTATTGATAATGATGGAACCTATATTAATGCATAAATTCTAATTAAACATGAATTTATGATTTTCTTTCCTTTTTTTTTTTCTTCTTTTTCTGCCTCGAAATTCTGACATTACTGATATGTGATCACTATTCTATGATAATTTTTTGACTTGAAAAATCTTTGTTCAAATACGAAGAAAATAAAAATCGGATGATAGTTGTTTATTTCAAGTTTAAAAGATCCCTAAATTTGTTGACATAGTTTGAAATTACAGGTTCTAAGAATTACATTTTTCCTACTTAAATATATCTAATTTTTTGGATAAATTATCTGTTGTTGTTTAATGGTTGTGTTCATGAGTTTATATTTTGATATTAATTTCATTTTTTTTTTTTTCAAGGATGATGGAGGTTGGACTCCTATCATCTGGGCGGCTGAACACCGTAATGTCGATACAGTAAAGTTCCTCGTCGCACGTGGGGCGGATCCTACTTTGAAAGACAATGTAAGTTTGGCTTTTATATACTACTATATATGAATGTGTATCTGTCCTGACTGAATACTGTACTTGGGCATTTCAAGCCATATGTCGGTGTGTAATATTTGGGTTTTGACAAATTATAGATTATCATTATTTGTGATATCAATTAATTTCAACTGGCACTGATTTAAGATAATTTTTGAAATTAACATTAAATTAATGGGTAATTATTTTGTCAGATTTACTTTTAACCCATAAGAACTCAGACCCATTTCTACTTGAAGGAACATTGTAGGCAAATTGACACAGTCACATGACTGCACCAAGATGTTCAGTAGATGTCACTTAGTACACTTCATGAGTTAAAATAAAGGATAAAATATAATATTATATAAGAGACTGCAGATCACTTAAATTGTATGTGACACTGGTGTCACAGCGGGTTCTTATGGGTTAACATAGCAGTATATTTTTGTCAAAACTTTAAAATTTAAATTTCTACTGTTTACTACAATGTTATAGAATTTAAATATTCTTCGCCAAATGAAATTTTTAAAAAAGCATGAAATGACATTTGATAACTGGATACATAACCCCTGTCAAAGGTTGAAGTTTAGAGGAGAGTTTTTAAGTTGTGATTGATTTCTTCGGTTTTAGGGCAACATAGACCGAAATAGGCTGATTGATGAGAATTACAACAAGGAATTTTACTGCTATGGAAGCTCAAAAATAAAAATGACTTGAATGTCACATTTTTAGCTAGAAGCCATAATCAGAAGCAAAATCTTTATTCTCATGTGTTTAGTTTTTTTTTCTTTCTTTTTTTATACATAAGATTGACCATTATTTATGGATTCTGTTTGTTCTTTCCAGGAGGAGAATACCGGACTTCACTGGGCTGCATTCTCAGGGAGCGTTGAAATTGCAGAAATATTTTTAAATCATGGCTGTGAAATAGAATCTCCTAATGAACATGGAGATCGACCTCTGTAAGTTCTGAAATCCTTTTTTTCCTTCTTTTTTTTTTTTTATCTACCAAAACTGGTTAAATAAGTTTTTCAGATTTTAATCTAAACTCAGGCTCTAGGCCTCTACTTATGTTTGATTTGCAAAAATAAACATGAATTTTTTTATAAACTCTATAAGATGCTATACATCTGGAGTTTTCTTTACTGACCCTTCTTTTAACTTTATAGAAACTTAAACTTTAAAAATTATTTCTTGAATATTTATTGGCTTTCTTGAAATTTAGTTTTGGTTTAATAACTTTCTTCAATAAGAAAATTTAAAATGTTTAAATCTCCAGCTCTGTCCATTTTTACATAAGTATCTGAAAAATGATCTTTCTCTGCATCGCAAATCAAAATATTCTTTATGACGTATGTTGGATTTTTTTTCCAACTTTACGTAATGAATGAAGTGGGCATATTGTGTGAAAGTTGACTAAAGTCATGTTTACCATTTTGGGGAATGACCAATACATCGTATAATTGCCTGGAATAATTGTTTGGCTGTTGCTCTTTTTTGACCTTGTATGTCATATGCAAACTCGGCTGCAGTGCTGTTCCAACTGAAACATACTAAACTCTTGTTTGTAAAGTTGAAAATTGAAAAAACAAGACTTAGAAAATAAATTGGCAACAAGGTGATCACAGCAATTAGCAATACATGCACACAAAACAGAAAGTCATAATTATTTTATAATGAATATACTGAAGAATGTTTAAAAAAATTATTCACCTAATTTTTATCCTCAATTTGTATATGATTCAAATCATTTATATTGCAATATTATTCATTTAGCCCTCTTGTATAAGAAAAGTAGACATACTGAATTACCTCCCTTAATTTGTTTTCTATCCCTATTTTCAGTGAAATGTTAAAATGTATGTGCACATAGTGTAAAAAAAACTAGTTAGGTTTTTACTTTTGAATTAAAAAGTGTTCATCTTTGTGTTTCAACACAGCAGTAAAATCTTCATATTTTTATCTGTATTTGTAGGCATATATCAGCAAGGCAGAACAATTATAAATGTGTTGTGTAAGTATCTTTATAATACTTCAACATTTTCTTTCTTCATACATACCTTATTAAATTCTCTTCTTGTTTTACTGAAATGGTCACCAAGTTCTATAATTGCAAGCCCTGTTAGAAAACCTCTAAATGCTTCACTGTGCTGGTCAATTACCTTGGAAATCCCATTCTTTGGAATTGTTCATTGTCTTGTGAGAACTAAGCTATAGAGTTTGCTAATCCCTGAAACCATTTGCATCATGAGAAAGATGACATTTCCAAGTTCTTTTGAGCAAACAAAGTAGACTTAGCAATTTGAAGTTAAATGTATTCTGTAATGAAATATCAACATGAAAAAGTTATCAGCACATCAAGCAAATTTTTAATCATCCAAAATTGAGATATGGTATAATAAGTAATATTTAAAAGAATTCCTGACTGCAAGTAAATTTTATAGGCTATTGATTTTTATTTACAAATGTATATATTTTATAGATGATATCAGTTGATTACTGTATAAAGTGTAATACTTATAATGTAAAATATCTGTACAGTCCTTATATCTTTAACATAATCTTTAATGTCATGCAATTCATAAACAGCCATCTTTTCCATTTAATTTTTCTTTTGTTTAGACATTTCCTTACTTTTTATGTTTTTAAATTATGAAATGTATTTGTGTTGTAGGTTATGTCTTGTACGTGGGGCTGATGTTGAAGCCAGAAATAATGTTAACCAACTGCCCATTGATGTAAGTAAAAATGGACTAGATTCTTAAGTTTCTTTGTATCCTTTATGACCAACCCTGTTGTAGTGATTAGAATTGATCAAATGTCCCATAAGTTGATAGCTTAAGTAAAGATGAATCCCACTTTCTTGTTCATCTCCTTTTTCCCCATTGGTGTAAAGATGATAAATGAATCTTTGTGCTAACACACTTATGGTTATTGAAGACCGTGATGTTTAGATTTCCTTCTAGAAATATCATCCTACTTGGCACCTAACTAGGAACATGTATCCAATTCTTTCCATCCTTAACAACTTTGAAAACTTTTGTTTTCAAATACAGATGGCTTGCCTGTAGTCTAATCTTCTACTTTATTTGGGGAGGAGGATGTATATTGTTTGAATGTACAGATTTTCATGGACAGGATTTTTTGAGGTAAACAATTTCCCTGGGAATAAATAGCACTTTTTATTGCATATTTCATCTATTCAGCCATTGGCATATTTCCCAGAGTCTAGTGATGTATAATTATCATCACTGGGGACTAACATTTTTCTTGATGGTATCCTCATTCAATGCAGCCAAAGATATAGCATTTGTTAAAAGGACTGTCTTGCTTGCTATAACTTCAAATAAATATGCCATGTTTGACTCTTCATCATCCATATAAATATCAATATACTGCTATTCATATATTTAAGTTTATCTTTAGATTTTTTTTTTCTAATAGAGTAATATATTTGGAATAAGTTGCCTAGTCATATTAAAAATAGCAATAGTGTACAGAGTTTTAAAAATAATTCAGATAAGTTTAGAAATTGTGGAAAAAGCATGAGATGACAAGGACATTTTTGCAATCTGTCAGATGAGATTTTCAAGAGAGTCTCAGCTGTGAATTGTGTTAAATTGTATGTAGATGCTGTTTGTATTTGAATGTTTTGTGAATTTTGTATTTGTTTTGAGATTGATGTGTAAATATTGTGTATAGTTGGAAATGCCCAAAGAAGCATAATACAATAATAATTGTTCACATGAAGTTAAGTTTTAAGTTATCTATTTTCTGCTATAATTATTTAAAAACCCAGTCATTTGTTTCTGATCAATTTCATGTATCATTGTATTGATTTGATTTGATTGCATATATAAGTTTCTTTCCTTTGCCTTTATTATGAAGTTTGAATTGGGTTTGCAGTTTTTCATTTGAGTGTTGAACATTTAGTGGACATTTGCAGATTAATAGGATCATAGATATTTTCATAGTTTTGTGTACATTTAGCCCAGTATCAGTAATTGGTGTTATAAATAAATGAAAGAATTTTAAGCACTTATCTTTGTCAAGTGCATGCATGTTAAACATATTTTCCAAATATTGTGAACAAGCAGCAATTGAATGCTAAGTTAGGAAAGGCAAAATGTGCTTTATAATAGTCTAAAAAAGAGAGAATTTGCATCTCATAACCTGATCATCAGAAGTGTCCAAGCTGTAGAAAAAAGTTTCTGTATTTTTGTGAGCAAGTGTTGTTGAGTGAAAGGCTTGTACCTTATTTATTATTCATAGCCTGCTTCATGTGTATCCTATTATCTCAAACAGTTTTGTCTTCATATTTTTATTTTCTTTGGCAGTGTTGTCTTGATCCGAAAAGTCATGTTTGGATGGCACTAAAAGTTAATAAACAACTCAAAGGACTTGCAGCCAAAAGGCTTGAGCGACAAGAAAAACTTGTACACAGGTCAGTCTCTGTTCTTGCTTTTTTAGACATGAAATATCTCACTGAAAATAATGCATTTGGTATTTAATAGATATTACAGTTTTTTTTTTTCTCTGGCTTTTAGTGATATTGATTATAAGATTATTGCTCTATGGGGATATGTAGGCAAGAATATCTTGTTGTCAGGTTTGTAAGAATTGATGAAAATAGCCATCAGTAACATTTATTTTCTCCCTGAAAAGAAATGGTACTTAGTGTAAAATATTTTCAAATGGTTCTTCGGACGATTGAACTCTTTGTTGTTTGTGTTGTAACATGAAATTTTGGCCAATCCATTCTACACCCGAAGATGGCTGAAGAATGGATCGGCCAAAACGTTGTGTTGTAAACACAAACAACAAGGAGTTCAATCATCTGAAGAACCATTTGAATATTAATGACCCTTCTCTCAACTATAGAAAGTAAAATATCTTGTTTGCCAGAAGATTGTACATTATCATTATTACAGTTATTGAACAGTCTTGATAAGCAATAGCTAAACAGTTGGCCATCCTCTCACCTCAAATAATCCTGATTGCATATAAGCCTAGATTGACCACTTGGCCATGACTGTAATAATTGTCTTCAAGCTTATTTCTTAGAAAGTTTATTTTGGAAATAGTGCTTCACATCTGAATGGGATGCCTATAATCAATTTCCTTAATCTTGTCCAATGATTTTTTTCTTTACATATACATTTCTATTTTCTACTATTGGATTAGTTTCCAGTCAGTAAAAAAAAATGCTTGCTGTACTTTGTTTTGTTTTTATCATAAATTGAAAAAAATATTGTGCATATAGCTGTTGAGAAAGACAAGTAGGAAACTATATTAGAATATAGTCCAGTAATAATGTAACTTC
>VCCN01002867.1:2016544-2026783 GCA_006491835.1 Architeuthis dux
AGCCTAGATTGTATAAATGAATAAAGAAACGAGCACTGTGCATAGTGTGTTATTTACAGATTAGTTTGCCTTTCTTGGTTGATTCTTTCAACATAATTAGAACACTGATGTGTCTAATGAAAAAGAGAAAGAAATCAGAAGATTAAAATGTTTTTAATAAATATTTGAAACATAATTTTGAAAACTGGTATTAAGTTCATTCTAATATTTTCTATAAATTAGAAAAATTCAAACTTAGACACTCTTATTGTTTCCTTTACAGATGTCGTCTACAGTTATTCAAGACTACAGGCCGAGGTTGGGGTGTAAAGACTCTACGTGACATTCCTCAGGGATCTTTCATATGCGAGTAAGTATTTTTTCACCTTTGTTTTGCTGTTTGTTCACATCAGATTTATCTTTATTCTCACCATTTTGTTATTCTTAACGTATGACAGGAATTTCTTTTACCAGCAACAAAGAAAACCTATGATTTATATATTTGTTGATAATCATCAAGGACTTACATATATAATAATATAAATGTAAAGATATAAGGTAATGAATAAATGTCTATCTTAGACCTTAAGAATTTCTGTACCAATGATTCCCAACAGGGGCGGTGAGGGAATTCCACCAGTCCAATGGAGGAATAAGGCTATTAGATGCACTTCTATCTATCAAGTCGAAGGCTCGAAATAAGCTTCAAGTTGAGAATGATTTAAGATGTGCTCTCCCACTAATAGACCCACAAATCGAAGAACTAGTAGCAATAAAACAAGAACAATAGCAGAATTCTTATTTTTTTCCATAATAAATTGGGATTTCAAATGATGTGTTCCAATTATTTTCGCTGGCTTTCATTGAGTAACAAATACACAGCAGCAGCTATACAATTATAAAATTAAACTAATTCTTAATATGAAGCTGTCTGATTATATGTAAAATAAAGTTATTTGAAATTATTGTTTGTTGCAACTTAATAAATGGAAGGGGGTGGGGGTACTAGTAATCTTATTGACAAAAGTGGGGAATGACTCAAAAAAGTTGGGAACCACTGATCTAGATTTTCCTTTTTTTTCTAGATTTAAATTAGAAGCTTATCAGATATAAATTTCTTATTTGTATGAAGTAAAAAAAAAAGAAGGTTGCTTATTGATTTGGATCCTGCGTTCTATTTAAGTCAGTATAAAGTAAATTTACAAACAAAATAGGTTATCAAAAATTCTAACTGGTTTGGGAATAGATTCCGAAATGACAGATTTAAATTTGATGTTTCTAAAAATATTGAAAGACCTTGTAACATTATCAAATACAAGCTTGTCACAAATAAATGGTTATTATTGTTCTTTCATTTCAATTATCTTGAATAATGAATATTAAAATGAAAAATTTCTTTTCCTCAGATACATAGGAGAATTGATTTCAGATTCAGAAGCAGATCGCAGAGAAGATGATTCCTATTTGTTTGACCTGGATAATAAAGTGAGTGTTGTCATTTTCTTATTGTTACCAAATCATCAATTATGCAACACAAATTCTCTGTTGCATACCAAGGTGTAAAATAAGTTGTCTTTTAATTAGCATTAAACCTGGCTCATTTACAGTTCATCTCTATTAGAAACTGTCAACCAAAACTGTCAGACTTTTCTAGTGGGTTTTAGTGATCACAGCCCAACAAAAGGCGAGATAAGTAATTTATTCATTGATCACCCCTTTTTTCCAATTTTTTTAACTTATTCCTCCCTGCAAACACCTTGGGGCTTGATAAAAAAAAAAGCGCTTCCTCCCTGACCACGACTGAAGGCGTGATCTGTAGCGTTTGTTAAATCGGCTTTGATTAGTCATATTAGTGGTCTCTAGTTGAGATTCTAAGGGATCCCCTAATCAAAATGAAGCTTATGTATCCATATGGGGACACCTTTAAACTAGTTCTGTCTTTTATCTGTTACGGTAAACGAAAAGTGGGTTCTAGTAACTTTAGTGATTTGGAATTTGACGGATTTAGGGAGGAAAGAGTTAATTAATCATATATTTTATAATGATTTATCTTTATATCTTCAACTTGTTTTCTATAGTTGTTTTTTTCCCCAAACTTGTTTGCCAGGATTGTTAATGATATCTATATTCGTTATTTTTATTTATTTTTTTATACATGTATCCATTTAATTCTACCTGCATTCTTTATTGTTATTGTTTTTAAAACTTTCAGGATGGAGAAACTTATTGTATTGATGCGCGGCGGTATGGAAACATCAGTCGCTTCATTAACCATTTATGTGAGCCTAACGTGATACCTGTCAAGGTGTTTGTTGATCACCAGGACATGCGCTTCCCTCGTATTTGTTTCTTTGCATCACGAGATGTAAAAGCTGGAGAAGAATTAGGGTAAGTAGGAATGACTTGTGTTGACATATTGTATTCTCATTAGATTCTTGCTTACAATGTGGTAGGATAAAAAATGAATTTAACAAACTTTGATGTGAACAATGGTAAATATAAATGTGACTGTCTTATGTACATAGCAATTAAATTTAAAAATATTTTTTTTTGTTCAGTTGATCTTTTAACATTATTGTAGAGAATTACAAACAGCAGTATTTTTCTTTAATGCCATAAAAAAATATTGATTTAAAACTTTCAAGGCTAAGGTGATTAATACATGCATTTTTAAAAGGGTATAAAAAAGGTAAACATTATTAATTTTTATTTAATGCTTAAAAAAACTATTCTTTTAATGAATAACATTTTTTTTTCCGTATTTTGCAGAACCAAAATCATGATAGTATAGATTTGTTCCATTAGACATTTATCCCGGGACATATTTGTCCCAGTAGTTATTCAAGCTGGAAAAATCTTTACTTTATTTTTTGTGACATATATATTCCAGCACTCATAGAAACCTCTGGATAGATATGTCCCAGGAATATCGAAAAGGTTAAAAAAAAAAACAATTGTATTTACCTTTTGTGGTACCTTAAAAATGCCAATTTATGACAGATTTGAAGATAATGGTTTTTTTTATTATTTTTTCAGATTTGACTATGGTGAGAAGTTTTGGGTTATCAAATGGAAGCAATTCACATGTGCTTGTGGTTCTCCTAAGTGCAAGTACTCAGCAGACACTATCAGGCAGACTTTGGAGGAGTATCGTCTCAGGCATGGAGATGATGACTCGCCAGAAACTTTGTGAAGTGCACCCAACTCATCCACCTGACATTTAAAATGAAAGCAAGACATACACCCATGGAGATTTTCATATTACATACATGGAGAGACTGAAAAGAAATATGTCTGGCCAGATTTGAAAAAAAGAGTGCTTTGAAAGATTCAGGTTTTGTCAGTTGTTGACAAGGAACTGAAGAAAGTTGAATATATAAAAACCAAATTCTATATAAATGGGGAAGTTGAAAAAAAACAAAACTCCCAAAAGGTGAGAAAGGTCTTAATGCCTTTGTTGCTGTTGTGCCAGCCGTTGCTGTTAGTCATTGTGTGGTATCTTCCTACATTCTCACATCTCTGATGTTCTGCTAGGGGGAAGGTAAATGAGGAAAGGGTCAGTGAAAAATCTGAAAGTTATTTTGCCTTTTTATTAGATATTTTTCTTTTTGTGGGACTATTATTCTGATCTTTGTTGTCTTTTTAAAAATATTTTTTGATCTGTTTTTCCCTCCCCTCTCAAGTTGGTAATTTACATCTGCCAGTCAAATCTTTCACACCACACATCATCTTTTTTTTCCCTCTCACCTGTCTATTCATGAAACTAAACATTATTCACCACCCAAGTGGAGATGTGATATATTAAGCCAAGTCTCCGATGTTCCATTTGTTAAAAGGATGGGATCGAGATGTGACTCTTTTCTAAAAAGCTTCTCTTTCAAGGTTACCATTGGTCAGGTCAATTTGCATCTAGTAACCTACTTTCTTTAATATTCTCTTGAATTGGCTACAAACATAATCCACCATATAGATTCAGGCGTGACAACTTGATTCTAATTGCTGATATTCCATTCGTTAAAAGGATGGTGCTGAACTGTAGTTTTCTTGGTGAAGACTATTTTAGACTTCTTGCTGACCAAACTAATTCACCCTTTTCTTGATCCCTCTCCATACAGTGAAACCTTTTTTCATTTCTCATCCAAGGGACAGACTAAGAATGTGTTAGTGGTAGATTACGGTAAAATGGGAGTGATGCTTATAGTTGGTTGCACTAAAAAGTGCCCTTCCCCATGACTACTACTCTTCTACTGCTTCACAAAGATGAAGTTGGACAACTCACACTGTAATATGTCACCTGAGATTAGTTGGAAAACACATTGATTGAAAGACATTAAAACATCATTAAAACAAATCCAACGATAAAGATGAGAATAATAGTCTGAGGGGAGAGAGAAGATAAAAAAAAACAAACTAATCAACAAAATCATATAAAAGCTAAAGACATGCCTCTCTAAAAAAAAGAAAAAAAGAAAACGACTTTTGGGAGAGGGTGTGGTATGATATAAGGTAAACCAATTCATAAAGGATGCAATGGTTTGTGCCACCATTAGTGGTGTTACAGTATGCAGGATTTTAAAATTAAATTTGGGTGGGTGTGGGCAAGTGGGTAGGGTATACATTATTGGGAACCCAATACTCCAGAAACATTTTCTGGTGTTCTTATAACAAAGACAAAAAAAAATGGACAGTGTCATTCTTTTATTTGTACTAGAAAATGAGCTTTTTAACAAAAGATAATAATGAAAAAGTAAAAAAAAAAAAAAATAAAAAAAAAAAGAAAGAAAATTTTCTCTTTTAATGCACAAAAATGAAATAAAAACAAAATCATAATAAAAAGAAAACAAAGCAAAATAAATGCTGCTATGTTTTTTTTAAAAGCTTTATATCTGCACAGAATGTTGGAATGGATGTCATTGGATGAGGGATCGAGTGGAAGGAAGAGAGTGAATTGTAAAACAAACAAAAACCATTTGATGTGTTGTACAGGACGTTATAAAAATGTCAACATCATTAATAGTTATATTGAGGATTCTTTGCTCACAATTCAGTTTACATGTTTATACACTGCATGTAAAATGGTATATTTTTTAGTCTTGCTAGCAGTACCATAATTCACAGAAGATGGTGTTGTAAAACATTAGACCAACCTGGCAAAAGTGTTCTTTTTATGAACACATCACTTGAAAAATAAAATGGAGTTTTATAAGAATGAGAATGGAACTTCAACCTTAATTTCATGCCCAAATGAGAGAGAGAAAGAGACAGAGAGAAAGAGAGAGATGGTCATTTTAAATATAATTTTATCAATAAATTCATAAATTCATTTGAATAATGGGCTAATAGATTCAAAGCTTTCTTAGCGTTACAGAAAATGTCATTTTTATATTAAATTTTTGCTTAAATTCAAACTTTGACATTTGCTTTTGGCAACGTTGAATAACTTGCAGATGTTGATATGAACAATAATAGTCTTTTTATAGTATGGCACTTAAAAAATTATGGAAAAATTGTAAAAAATGAAAAACAAACAAACATCTGAAATGAAGATGGAAGCATATTTACCATTTCTTGATTACTGGCACTATTGAGAGATAGATTTATTTCTTCTCTAAGAATTTGAATACAAGTTTTGAATTAAAAACTGCTATGAATGAAAAATGATTCTGTATAAAATGTTCATATCCTGTCCATTCAAAAGACCCAAAAATGAAATAAACTGTTTCTATAATTTTTAATTAAAAGGTTTGTATGTCATTACTGGGTTAAAATAGCTTCTAAGAACATTATTAACTGGTATTGACAAACACTGTTTAGGTTTATTAATTGCACTATAATAAGAAGTACAGATCTAGTTATTGTAACCTTAGTATTGAGTAAGTGTCAAGATTGACATGGGCAGACAAAAATTGGCGTCTACTCAACTAAGTTTCAGTAAGCCAACCTACATATAAAATGTTAAAATAAAGGCCTTGTTTTTTTTATTAGATGAAGCATTGTCATTGATATTCTCCCACATGTTATGAAAATCTTGTAGTACATGCTTTTAACTGAAATTCTAATATCTTAAATCCAGTATTTTAGTTCCTTATTATCAAGGATTGAAAATTAACCCAGTAATAGCTGTTTTGATTAATGAATGGATTAATTAGTGAAGAGGGGATCTGTCAATTTTGCACCAGGAATCTAAAAGAAAAAAGTGTAAAAGGCCACCTTGCTTTCCAGCCTGTTTTCAAATTACAATGTCTGCTTCAATGCCAAAAACTTGAACTTTATCATAATTGCAAACATCCTCAGGAGATTCAAAACTCTTTTAATTTCTTTTGGTATCTAACAGTTAGAAAGCCAAAGAGATTTGATTTTTTTGTATATAATATGTGTATATATATATATATGTGCGTGTGTGTGTGTAGGTATATATGTAACAGCAGTTTACAAACTGAGAAACAAGAAATTTTTGTATCAAACTATTAAGGTTTCTGTGCTGTATATTTTCTTCAGGTTAGAATCAGTGTTTAAAGCATCATTTTTGTCACGTGAACAAATGTGTCAGGCAGTTTAAACTATGACTTGAAATTGTTGAATTATTGCAGTTAAAAATATCTAAATATACATTCTCAGGAGTTTGTTGGCTCCTCCAAGGTTCATATTTCTAGTAATTGTTTTAAAGTTATGGCGCTGATAAACCTTGAAGGTATTCCATACAGCCACATTCCTAACATTTTTTTGCTTCCATCTTCATTTTTATGAAAATATTTGTATTTATAATTTTTATACAGCGATTTGTGAAATGACAATTTTTTTAAATGACAATGAAGGATTTTTTAAAGAACAATAAATTTCTAAAAATAACTGTCCGAAAAATTACTCTTTATAAGAATCAATGTGTGTGTGTGTATATTAATGGAGTGACAGGGAATGCATGGACGATACAATTTGCTTGTAATTACTCTGAGTTTCAGGAGTAAAAAAAACAACAAAATACTTTATTTACTCAGGAATCTAGCTGAATATATATAACATTTTATTGAGTTTTCTTTATTTTTTGAAAATGCACAGAAATATCTTCATTGATTTTTCTTAATCCAGTGTGCCTATTTGCAGAAATACATTGAAAACATCAGTGATTCTTGTCGAGAAGAATTCCAGAATGTCTTTAATGACTTTGGAGTCCAATCCTTGAAAGACATAATCTTCCACATACAATGCATGAAAATTGTTTGAGTTGATTTGTTCTTGATGCTGCTTGCATGTATCTCGTCTGACTTCTGCGTCTGATCTACATTTGTTTTAAAATTTCTTCATTCCATGATGGACAATTCTTCTCCATGTTGGCCAATCATGCAGATGTTTCACATTTGGATGGTTGAATATCAAAATTCTGGAGAATAGCTTTGAGTTCTTGTATCTTTTTCTTTGACAACCCCATGTTCTGGTTCCTTCTCTGAGTTCGAAATACAGGATTTGTTTTATTCAGCCTTGTCTGAAATTGGTGAAGTCTGATGGTAGCTTCAGTACTCATTTGATTGGTGTGTTCAAGGACTTGATTGTTGGTGACTGTCCTCCCACCTGATGCCTAGGTTGACCACAACTTCTATGTTACAACAATACAGAGTCCATGTTTCACATCCATAGAGCAATGTGCTGACAACCACTGCTTGATATACCATGATTTTTGTTTCCTTTGATGAGCCACGTTGAAGAAAGACTCTTCTGGAAAAGTTTTCCATATGCGCTCTGCAACATTTGCATAAGTGTTCAAAATGCTTTGTAGATTGGATATAAACAACCATTAAATTACTAAGTGCCATCATGTAGTAGATCTCTGAAGTTCTGGGAATTTCAAGATTGATCAATCTGTTCATTTGTCAAGTTATTCAACATTTCCAGTTTCATGCTGCACCAGGAAATAAAGAATTAAGTTCCCTTAACTTTTGGGTACCACCTCGTGTTTGTCACAAGTAAGGAACAAGCTCACTAGGAATAGTCAGGAAGATTAACTTGCTAATCATTGCCCTCTTGAATTTCATGTCATTTAAATGTATTTTAAAAATATTTACTACATAATTTTTTTATTAATATAGTAATGATAAATTATTGCAATGAACTGAAGACTACAATTGAATTTTTACGCATGTTTCCTCCACCTTACCAGATTTGAGCAATTTGGTCTTCATTTCCATCGCAAGTCACTTGCTTTTGTGATATACTAAGGAAGCTGCTTATTATAATCACGGATAATGTTATCCAATGGTTATTGTTATCAAAATCAGTCGGCCCCAAACACTTTCTTTAAAGTAATCGCAATAAGCGGCTTCCTCTATATAAATACTTCGCTTAATGTTATCAGCTGGTTATTATCTAAAAGTGATCACAACAAGCAGCTTCCTCTGTACAATACACCCACCTCCTCAGTACTATTCTATTCTACTCCTAAACCAACTTTAAATGTAAAAACCACTAAAGTCGATAATCCTCTCACTAATAGTGTTGCATAACTATGTTAGTGTTATTAATATGCAGGGGTGAAAGAACTGCACAGGACAGTGTGCCGTTGAAGGATGAAACAAACATCTCTTGTGTATAGTAAAGTGTATGGGTGTTTATTTTTTGTATCGTTGATACAGTCAGACAGCAGTTTCCAAAACACATGTTTACATTTCGGCCACCGAGGGAAAAGGGCATTCAACTCAAAGTGTATACATGACAAAGGTGAGTATGGCTCTTCAAAAACATCTGCTTTTAATCAAGTGTCATTCTTTAGCTCGTCCACCTCCATTATTATCTATTGAATCGTAGTCTGGGGTAAATTCCTTTCTGGCCAAAGTTGACGCCACCCACTCGAGGCTACTTGATCTATGCGTTTGTCACGTGGCATGGGGTAATTTCCTAAAATTCTGAGCCGACTGGCTGACGCCAAATGCTGTATGAGTTCGACCTTTGACATGAGATTTTCTGTTCTGGTGTTGACTTACTTCCAATTTCGTTTACTTATTAGAGACATTAAATGAACAACCTAATT
Source organism: Architeuthis dux (assembly GCA_006491835.1). Taxonomy (NCBI): domain Eukaryota; kingdom Metazoa; phylum Mollusca; class Cephalopoda; order Oegopsida; family Architeuthidae; genus Architeuthis; species Architeuthis dux. The sequence goes on from VCCN01002867.1 coordinate 2,025,543, forward strand.
AGACGAACTTAGGTAAAACGGGCTTTAATTAAAATTAATTAAAAGGTGGCACATCTACCATAACATCACATTAGGAGACTTTGCAATGAGTTATCTTTCATTTATATTGGATAAAAATAATTTACCTGTAAACAATAAGTCAGTATTGTTTGTGTATATTGGTGGATATTTTTAAAGATAATATATATTAGTAGTCGTGCATGATAAGAGTCCAACGAACTATTTTTAAAAAGTTGATATATTCGTTATTTGTAGAGCTACAATACTCATTTTTTTAATTTTGAAGCTAGAAAACTGCTTTATGAGTCCGTGTTCAAGCTTCAAAATAAAAAAAAACCTGAGCATTGTAGCTCTGAAAATATATCAACTTTTAAAAATGGTTCGTTGAGCACTTATCATGCGCAGCCACTCGTAAAAAAAAAGTTCCTTGGTGGGGAAGGGGATGTATTTCTTTATGGGAGAGGCAGAATTGCTATTTGGTATTTTTCAAGACCAAAATTGGGTAAGTTTGGTACTGAACAAAGCTATAATGGCACCAAAAATGAATATTTGGTATTGAAGGAAAATGTATGAAAGATAACAATCATTTACACATGAGTGATATTATACAACATATGAGCAATAGATAAAACAATATTTTAAAGCTTAGTCTAATGATGGATTTTAAGTTATTTGATTATTTTGGACCCGAGACAATACCAATTTAGTCTTGTGCAGCAAAAGACATCCGGCAATCCAGGGGGTATTGTGTATGGTCTCCCACGAATGACAATACTTGTGACATGACAGTAAAATCTTTTAAAATCAAGGCTAATTTCAACAACTATTACAAACACAGACACGGTTCAGAAGAGATAATCTTGAGATAGGGGTTGGAATTAGGCTCCTAATATATGCATGATTTGGAATTAGTCCCTCTCCGACTCAAAAATATGCATGGGATTGGAAATATACAAACCGGAGTTAGGTAGTTTAAGAAAAAGGGGGAAAATAGTTAGGTAGTTTACTCAAGGGGTGGGGAGAAAGGGAAGTTGGGTAATTTATGAAAGTAGGAAAAGAGGGGGAACCAGAAAATTTGATAGTTTACTGTGGGGATAGAAAGGGGGTGAGAAAGGAAAGGTAGTTAATAAGAAGGTAGGAAAGAAAGTTAAGTAGTTTAATAAGAGAGGGGAGGAAAGAAAGTTTGGTAATGTCCGAGTTGGTGGGGAAAAGGAAAGTTAGGTAGTTTAATTAGAGGGTCT
>VCCN01002867.1:2027090-2040203 GCA_006491835.1 Architeuthis dux
TTCCCATACTTAGAGAATTAACCCAAGAAATTTAAAGAACTTGTGAAATTTAGTCTAATCTAGTTTTAATCTTATTTTTCGCATTGAAGCTGAGCCGCGATTAATAGAATAATCCAGAAATAATTGTCGGCTTCTTATTGGGTACATTTGTAAGTTTGGGGGAGGAGGTATTATCATTGCAAATGGTATGTGAAATATAATTTTTGAAGCGTTGACTGTTTCTACCCTTGTCAGATTCAACGTCTGGAATCTTGAAGTAGCGTGGACATAAGTCTTCTTTTTTTCTCCTCTAAAGAAGCTTCCAGAATATTTGACTTTAATTCTCCCACATAGACATAAATAGTTTTGTTGACAAAAGCATGTTGACTCTTATTCATGTCATTTGATTAAAACATTCACTTAGCACAGACTCATACATTTTCGAATTTTAAAACTGACATCAATATCCTGACGATTCTAATGCTAGTTTTTTGTTTGTGGTGGTGGTGGTGGTCTGGGCCAAATAGAAAATGTAAGCCCCCGCAACCCCATTTCAAACTGCTTATTAAGAACTTTTTTAAATCAGTGCTAAATACATATGATTTACGTATGGGTATATACATGTATGCCCCTGGAGTAGGTCCCTCTCAAAACCATAGTCCCGGGCCAATTGGCCCAACTTGCCACCTCTTCTCGGTCCTGGTTGTGGTCTCCGGTGTTTTTGTTCATTCGTATTTGTTTCAATTCTGCAATCGAATGACCAACTTTGTTTATTTCAACTTGGTCATATGAAGAGATATTGCTAAAGTTGGCGTGGTCCGGGAGTTGATTCATGAGACTGCTGGGTTGTCACGTCAAAACAGTGATGAACGGCGTCCGCAGTTATTATTGCTTTTGCCGGAAATGTAAGATAGAAGGAAACCAGTAATTGAAGAAATTCTTCAACTCTTTCGGATATCCAGACATTTCGTCTCTAAGGCGAATTCTGGTTCCGTCTTGATATCTTAGTCCATTAACTCGCTCTGATTTTGATTATCTTATATAGATAAAGAGAAATGTAGCATAAATAACGCCAAACTATGAATCTTTACTGCTCGGCTATTGTGCACTTAATGAGTTAACATTTAACAAGGGTCAAACTGGGCATTGCCCCCCCCCCCCCGTTCGCCCATGCTTAGGAGGTTTCTATAGCGTGACAAACAAACACTGTGACAGCTCTTGCTTATATAAAAATATTCTTGAGAGGTAGAATTCTATTGCTTGTCTTTAGGATTTTGAAAAAAAATCTGCTGAATACAGAACGATATTAACCGTTGATGCTGTCTGTCTGTTTCTCATTTAGTGCTCATCAATATTTCGAAAGGGTATGTGATAGAAATGTGAACCTTTGAGAATGAACAAACCAGGTCTTCAAGATTTGCATCTTTTCTTTCACTGTTTTAGCAAATCATTTAAAAAAATTCAAACCCTGATTTAAAGTAGCTCAACTGCTTGGCAAACTATGACGTTGCAATCTTTTTGTGGGTTTTTGTCGACCATTGACACTGTGTCTCCTATGCTAAGATTCCATAGAGTAGGATATTAACAACTGACAGGAATCACATTAAAATCCATTTAATTGAAGTAATGAAGCCAGGTCTTCACATGAATCCTCATTATTACTTCCTGTTCTTGTGGTCGCTGGCACTATAAGCACACTTTCTCGAAAATCTGTTCCAAGCAACCGCCACCGCTGCTGTCATCTCACTCCTTTGGATATCTTGTCATATATGGCTTATTCAGACGTGTGACATGACTAAGCCACCTTAATTGGAAGTCATATGAATAGTACAAGTTAACCCATTGACTGCGACAGGAGCAGCCCAGTTGTCGTGTTCTAAGTGCGGTGGTAATTTTGATTATACCGAGTAGCGCAAAATAAGCTGAACTGTTTGTTTTCTCTGTAAACAATGAACCCTTGCACTTAAAATTAAGGACAGAAACACATAGAAATAAGCAGAAAAAGTCGCCCGTAACTTTAAGTGGAAGGGTCCATTGTGCGACTGATGGACATCTTGAGTTGAGCCGTAGAACTGCATTGTCTGAAATTTCAATCATCTGCAGTTAATGGGTCAAGATCATTTGGAGACGAACAGATGATATTTAAAGTAAAGTACTTAACAGTAAAAGAAAGTGTTTCCAATGTAATCCTCTTATTTCATATAGATAGATCAATATTGTTTCATTAGTAATGGATTTTGTTAAAATTAATATCATTAGATGAATTTAACTTTTATTGTCCGTACGTGGTTGTAAGTAATTTATTCTCATTTCAAGGTTGAGAATGGGAGATTTAAAATCTCTCGCAGAACCCGCGGAAATTCTAAACTCTCTGCAGTTTAGGAATAAAACACTAAGTAATTCATAGATTTTTTTTATAATAGCGCGAAAAATCAGCTTTAAAAAATAAATTAAATAGTGGCGCATTGCATTACAAATTTATATACGCTTATAAAAACCCATCGTCAAGAAACAAAATACTGTACATTCTTGAATATAAGGTAACACTGAGTATAAGGCGAATTTGGAATTGAGCATAACATTTCAGAAAATCAACAGACTCGAATATAAACCGAGTCCGTTATTTTGCCATAACATCATCATGAGAGATATCACCTTTTTATGAATATACCGTTCACGGCACTTGGTCAGCTGACACCGAAACATGAATTTCTTTCATCTTCAACATATCGATCGTTGTTTTCAGGTCGTAAAAGTGAAATTTTCATCGGTGATGACGAATCAAATGATTTTAAAGGGATATTACACAATACGCACCGTATACTACATACATAGCATCTCATACACAACCATAAGGGGGTAATGAATTGAGTTAAAACAACTGGCATTATCGCTCTTTAATATGCATTGTGCCTATCGATGCTTATATTCATATAGAAAAAAGTATTGGCCATTTTGACAAGTGAGTATAAGTCGAACTGCTGATTTTGGGCCATTGTTTTAGTAAAAAAAATCGTCTTATATTCAAGAATATACGGTATTCCCCGTGAAAGGTTTTCCTCTTTAACTTTACTGTAACTCCAACTATTGCATTATGTACTACCTTGGCAGTAGGGATAACTAGTATTGTTAGTTACTAAATACTAATTGTGGCGAGTATATATCAGCTTTTCCCTACGTTTGGTATTTTGCCTTGTTTATTCCCAATGATAAGCAGAATAGAGGGTTTCTATTAAAATCTTTCGTCAGGCGAAATGGCGTAGTGCGAAGAAGCAATAACCATTGATTTATATGGGAAAATATTTTGAGCGTTCCCAGACGTCAAAAATGGTCATGATGGTATGTTAGGCTGAGTCGTCGGGTGGTGGGAGGCACATGAGACTGGAGTATAGGAGAGAGAGAGAGGAAGAGGGTACGCTCTACCACTGTAACAGCTCGCTGCAAAACAAACGCTGAACGCTATTTTCGCTCTGGGCCCTTATTCGTAACGTCGAAAAAGTGACGCCAAGTGAATTTTCGAAAAGATAAGTATAACTGTATTAATATATTCGTGAGTCGGAATCTAACTAGTAGCAGTAGAATTAATGCGTGTTTGGGGAAGCGTTATGTACACCGTAGGTCAGTTGGTAGGTACACAGAAGCGTATAATGATTTTTCTTGGATTCAATTCTTTTGGATGTCACTGTATATGTTCTATACCTTTTTCCCGGACAAATTAAAAAATGCGGCAAGCAAATTAAAAAAAACAAACAAGGTAAACAAATTAAAAAGACAACCGAATTGAATCAATGAACATGAGTAATCCAATATATACACTTACTGTTACAGTCGCTACGAATGTTATTTTTTTAAAGTAAAATTTCCTTCGATCTGGTTGAATATTTGGAAAATCACACACACACACATACACGTCAAGAACGTTTCTTCCGGCACGATGATAGGATTCTAGGATTGACAGAACCCACCGACCAGGTATCTACTAATATAATACGCGACGGGTATGTCTATATTTTTTGTCAGTAACCTTTGTCAAGGGAGATAACTATTAAATGCTAATTGTAATATAGTCTTCCTTATTTATTCTTTGGCAAATACGTAAAAAACCAGTTGCTTGAACATAAACAAGAGAATGCAGAAAAACAATGTTTCTGATATTTTATGTTGCAGAATGGTGAAGGATATTATGGATTTTAGGAGTAGAATAATTTTAAAAAGTACACTGAAGATTTTCCAGACTAGAAAAATTAAGAATCAGCTGATTAGAGAATTTGAAAATAAAAGTGTCAGCGAAAGTTGGTAAATGTAAAACCGAAATGTTAAGTAACGAATTTTATCTGACTAGTTGAAATGCGACCAAGTTGAAAATAGAATCAATTGGAAACATTCACATTGGAATGTATGTTTCTTTTATTAAATTATCAGGGACGAATTGTCCGTCGAATACAAAATTAATAAACAAATGTTGATACGAATTTGAGTAGCGAGGGAAGAGATCCGTGATTTGAGGACATGTTGAGAAACACGTAACCAAATAGATTCAAGAAATATTCGATTCAAGAAAGAATGCATGATGATATAATAATACCAAGTCGGGTACGGGGGACTCAGGATACACCCTGGGACCTCAATATCAGAAGCTCTTATGTCATTGCGAGAACGAAGATACTTTCTTGAGGGATTCCTGCTCGTTCGCGTGTGGATATCCCCACATTAAAGCCGACCGTGTGTCATATTCTGTTCTAGTGGAGGATTTTGCATATAACCAGGTTGACGTGGAACCAGATCGGTATAAATACTAAATAAATTTAGAGGGAAAAGGGAGATCGCCAAAGATATTACCTGGGCTACGCCGCCCTCTTCACAGGGCATCGGAGAAATCCGGAAAGTGTTGAACCCAGATACGAAAATGAGAAGTCCACCCCGAACTCAGTATTTCTAGCTAGCGACAGCCTTTTGACAATGAAGTGTAGAAACATGGAAGCGATCGTAAATCAGTGTGTTTGTTTAACAGATTATTAAACAAAAGAATTTGATTGACAAGATTATAAAACAAATCTCACACGTCCTTAAAAGAGCAGTTTCCCCAGAGAGTTGCTACCTAGTAAAGTCAAATACAAACAAACGTAATATTTTATAACCCCGGCTCCGTTTTCTCAGTGAGCCAGTTCGCTTCCACACCAGTTCCTTTCAGCAAAGCCACGGCAAACGAAAGAAGAATGAAACGCAGACCAGACCCGATAATGAAGAAAGTAACCAACGTCAGATCCGATACACGTTGCTAATAGCAACGAGGGTAAGAAAGACGACGAAGCTTATCTTCAACACCCAAGTATGTAACATTTATAAGCACAGTGCAATTGCAGAATTATTTAAATACTGACGTCATGTAAACTAGTACAAATAATGATAATTTAAATTATTAATTAGACTGCAGTTTGATGTGTCTGCATGCAAATGTCTCACTGCACATATCACATTTGAATTTTATGTTTAAGACAAACTAAATTCCGACAGTTGTTCGGCCTATCTATCACTCTTGTATATACAAATGATACAAGTCACAGTTATACCAAGATATGTTATTTATCTATTGTTATTACCACTACATTTCGACTGACACCTTCTTTGGCCTTTCTCATGGGGAACAACCCGTATGGACGGAGGGTGTCATTTTTTCAACTAGTCCACTAATCTTCGTTTGTACCTCTGTAAACACAGATCACCCTTCTTCCATATGGATTGTACACCCGAGGCAGCCCAAAGAAGGGATAGGTCGAAATGTACCGGAAATAACAATCTACTCCAATAATGAACAGTGTGATTTCTTTGGTTCGCTGTCCGTAACACTCGACTCTTCAACTAGGGGTTAACATTTTACTGAAAAAATACTTCCTGCCCATTATTACCGGTAAACGAATTTAGTATTTTTTTCTTAAAAAAGAAATCTCAATCCAAATATATCTGAATTTTTTCCACTGGAATTAACGAGTAGATCATATAAACAAACAGATCTGGACAGATTTCGTATAGCAATGATCAGCAAGCTAATCTTGCTGGCCGTTGTTAGTGGGTTCGATCCTCATCGGGTCTCCCGGTATAGATGGTCGGATACCAATTCATACCAAGTTAATGTATACTTATATAATGAACAGTGTGATTTTCTTGCTTTGTTGTCACTAACACTTAATTCTCTCACTCAAGGGTAACATTTTTGCTGATAAAATAATCTCCTACCCACCATTTCAAACTATGGACTCGTCAACTGAAACAAATTCATTATTATTTTATCTCAGAAAATAGTTTCATAGAAATTCAATTACATCCGTGAATCTTTCATGGGTATTAACTAGTAAAAATTAAAAGAAACAAACAATAAATAAAGTAAAAATAAGAGAATGTGATCGATAGTCTAAACAACCGTGGGAATTATAGTGAATCATCTCAAAACTACAGAATGCATCTTAAAAAAAAAAAGTAGTGATTCCTAATAAAATGTCCTTGCAAATTCCAGAAAGAAATGTTTTTTTGCAGAAAACGACGAACAGGATTTATTTTCTAAATACGTGTACTGTTAACTTGGGATTAACCCTAGCTGACATTAGCTACTCTTGTTAATTATACTGATTATAATATGGTTGGCATCTTTGATTACATTTGTTAAAACCCTTTTTTTTGGAATATTCTTTGGCAAGCAAATTCTTCCACTCGTGTTTCGATTAGGGATTTTCTCCTCAAGCGATGTTCATTTCACACTCACAGTAAATGGCAACCACCAATTTTGCGCCTCACATTGGAGCAATGGTTAATGAGCTAGTCTCGTAAACAACTATTGTGAGTTCGATTCTCACTGGGTTCGCCACACTAGTGGTCTCGTGTGGTAGCCAAGAGAACCACCGTAAAGTAATGGTTAGAAAGATAGTCTAGAAGACGTTTACTACTGCAGTGAGTTTGACCTTCACTGGGTGGTCTACAATTGTGGTCTTGTGGCGTACTAAAGTTGGTAAATATCAATGCCAGCCAGGGTTGTCAGCAATGTTCCCTCTATGTTTTGTTGTCAGTTGGCGCAAAAATTTTGTTGTGCACATTTTTTTCCTGTGACTAAAGTATGTACGCACTTTTGAATTCGACATAGGGAATCAATATTCTTCCAATAAAAACTTAGTAAAGCTATCTACAGAATTTGAAATCTTTTGTGCGCACATTAATTTTCTTTGTGCACTGGTTGCAAAACGGGTGTGCGAGCCCGCACGCGCACAGCTTATTAGGAACAGATGTCTTTTGCTGCATAAGACCAACTTTTTATGATCTTGGGACCAAATTAACCCATAAGAACCCACTGTGACACGGGTGTCACATACAATTTAATTGATCTGCACAGTCTCTTATATAATATTATATTTTATCCTGGATTTTAATTCATGAAGGGCACTGAGTGAGATCTACTGAACATCCTGGTGCAGTCATGTGACTGTGTGTCAATTTACCTACCCAGAATCCCACATAAGGTTCCTTCAAGTAGAAATGGGTCTGAGTTCTTATGGGTGAAGTAGCTTCAGTACCAATATAATCAAATAAAAAGATTTGGTACTGAAGGAAAATTTACAAAAGATAACAACCCCTTACACACGAATGATATGAAACAACATCAATATATATATGAACGATAGATAAAAAAAATATGTATTTTAATCCATTTTTCTTGCAAGCTTAGTCTGATGATGGATTTTAAATTTTGATTCTTTTCCCAATTTCGTTTTTAAATGCAATTCAATTTAACAGTGTTTAATGGATAGGATGGCGAAATGTTACAAGGCACTGTTATAGCAAGATATTCAATCTGTCAACATGTTTATTTAGTAATTAGTGTTTCATTTGTTAAAGTCGTGGAAATGTCGCTACTGTGTCGTCAAAAGAAGCGTGAATTTGCTTCCACTTCTTCACATTTCCCCGTTCTGTCTTTTCCCCTTTTGTCTCAGATAAAAGAGTAACAGTGTGTGTGTGTACACAGTAGGTGTGGCCTTTTCTTTTAGTCGGCCACGCGTTGGCTTTATATCTTCCCTTTGTTCTTTTCAAATCGAACATTTTTATTGTTGGTTGTTGACCGACGCCACAGTCTGGTGGAAATCTTCTTGAAAAATATCCTTTCTCCTATGATCTGCCAATAATCACACACCATGTCATTGGCGCCTCCATTTTGTCTCCCCCCTTTCACTTACTCACTCTCATACAGACGCACACAAATTATATACACGTACATGTATATAAGAGGGTGGATCAATAAGTCTGCTGCCTGACATGTAGTTATTAGCTGAATTTGGATATGAAAGTTTCACTTAATGTTCGATCTATGTGATTAATATTCACCACAGAATTAAGTGCACTGACAAGGAAGGAGATTATGTTGAAAATTAAATATTTGTTGTGTCAAATAAATGCGTTTTCATTATTAGGCTGCGGATTTATTGATGTATCTACATATACATATACAGTGCCGGATTTACATATGGGCTGAGGGGACTGCAACCCGGGACCTCATAATTTAAGAGGCGCCTCCCGCCAAAAAGAAAAAAAAAGAAAGAAAGACATTTGCCATTAATTTTATTTCATTTTTAACGATAAATATGTCCCCGATAAAAATCGGGAACCTATATTTAGTTTTACGGTGTCTATTATAAGAAAAAGAAATTAGTGAATAAATTTAAGCCATTTTCACAATAAGCATCAGAAGGAGTACATTTTTGTATAGAGATAATAAAAAATAACAAAAAAAGAGAAGATTTTCAAATATTTCTGCAACCCCCAATAACCTTGATGCGACCCCTGGGGGCCTCGACCGCTGCTTTGAGAAGCCGTCCTAGTCCAGGACATCCAGGTGCTTTAATCCGGCACTGCACACATATATGTATTTGCATATATTATTATGTGCACATGTATATATATTCTGTTTTGTATTCTTGTCGGTTGTGCTTTTTATGTACAGTATCGCCCATAAATAATAAGTACACCCCTACCACTATTTTATAGGAATTTAATTTTCTTATAAAAAAAAAAAAAAAAAATTTGCCATTAATTTTATTTCATTTGTAACGATAAAAATCGGGGACGTATATTCAGTTTTACAGTGTCTATTACGAGAAAATATTTTTTAAAAATAAAATTACTAAAATGTAATAAAAACGAAATTTAAAAAAAAAAAGTTAGTGAATAAATTTGAGCCATTTTCTAAACCAAATATAGTTATTTCCAGTGGAAAATTACACAGACGAACGGATATTATCAGGTATTATTTATGACCTAACTCTACAGCATTGAAACTCTGTAGCCAAAAATATGAATATGTTGCCGTTCAAAGATGAGTACATCCCTACGAAAAAATATTTTTGGCAACAGAGTTTTAATGGTGTAGAGTTTTGTCATAAATAATATCTGATAATATCCGTTTTGATTGTGCAATGTTCAAGTAGAAATAATAAAATCCTGCTATGTTTGGTTTAGAAGAAAATTAACGTTCTATTAAAACACTCGGCTACATAAGACACTCATCGATGAGGAGAGCTTCCTACTGCTGTAAAAGTCTCTGGTACGTCCCCATCTGGAGTTTGCTTCCTGCATATGGTCTCCTAACCTGAAGTACAACTCAGATGCCATAGAAAGAGTTCAGAGGAGAGCCACCAAGATCATTCCGAGTTTGGGAAATATATCCTACACTGAAAGATTAAAACAACTTAATCTAGAAACCCTTGAATACAGAAGAAAACGTGCTGATCTACTAGAGGTCTATAGAATCGGGAACAACATACATAGAGTGGATACTGACGTTCATTGCTCAAAATGCCCTGATAAGAAAATGCTAACTTCATCTATTTGCAGTAAAACCAGAGGACACATCCATAAACTACAAATTCAGACCTCCACTGGTGTTAGAAAAAGTTTCCTCTCGGCAAGAATGGCAAACGCATAGAACAGCCAATGTCACAACTGAGAATATCAATATTTAAAAAAATAATCTTTGTTCTGATATCGGACATACCAAATTTAACTACCATTTTTCTTATTAGTTTAAATCCAGCCCAAATACACTGAAACTGGCTTAATGACGCAATTAACCGCTGTCAAAAAAGCCTATTTCAAGTATATTCAAGTATATTAAAAAAATGGTAGGGTGTATTTATTTATCGGCGATACCGTATAATAGTCCTGGCACTGTAATAGGGACCGTATGAATTTTTGAGTTGACTAATGAAACCAATTGGACATGCTAGAGGGACATTCAGTGAGTAAAAATAACTTGGGTAGACATTCCAGATCAGTTGCAAAAAGATTTTAGCGTCATTTTTTCAAAATATTTAATCAAATATGGGCATATTGTATATCATTGGAAAGGAAATGAAAGTCCCTCTATAGCATGTCCAATTGGTTTCATTAGTCAACTCAGAATTTCCCACGGGGCTCTATTACAGCGCCAGGACTATAACCTTTAAGAATTTGACAGAATGTTGCTTTCTGACAATTACTGACACAACATGAACAAATGTCTCATTCTATAAGCATTTTCAACTTGGTTGGTACGATAGATGGTTGCGCATTTTCTCAGGGATCAGTGTTCGAGCGCAGGGAAAAGCCAGGATTTTAAATGCTGATTTTCAAGGTAGGCTAGCTTTCAACACTTGGCGGAACACAATCTTCCTAACCCCATTACCCCCCCCCCAACCCAGCCTTGTATCAGCCGAAGCTAAACTATATAAATACTTGATTTAATAAAAAATAAAATAAAATAATCGTTTTTTACTAAAACTGAAACAGTCATTGCAGTACGAAAGTAAAAAAGAAAATGTTAGATTCTTTAGCGGTGATCGGTCGAATCAGTCCTTATGATACGATGCATTCTTGACGGTTGGTTAAGTCGTCCTAATTTTCCAAAATCACAAAAGATGGTGTACTGTTTTGTTATATTATTTAAATGGACACTAATTGAAACAATTGACCAATTTCTTTTACACACCAAATCAGAAGTGAAACTTTCTAAATAATAGCCTGAATAGAAATCGTTTCAGTGTTGCTCATGGGTGCTTCCCCCAATGACACCAAGAATGCTGATCTGGTTCTGAGAGAGAGAGAGAGAGAGGGGGGGTAGAGAGAGAGGGAGGGGGAGGAAGGTATCTGGTAGACTGATGAATATATTGGTAAGATGATCAACATCACATGGAGAGACCACAAGTCAGGACATAGAAAGAACAGGAGTCAGAGATATAACTTCCATTAGAAAACTCAATAGGGCAATGGGCAGGTCATGTTGCAAGAATGTCAGACAACCGCTAGACATCGACAACGTGGATCCCCAAGATCATATGCTAAATTGTTGCCGGCAAAAAAGTTCAGAAAATATTGGCATCGCGACGCCCCTGACAGAGAGGTCTGGCGAATCTTGGGGGAAAATCTACGTTCAACAACGGACGTTAAAGGGCTGACGTTAATGATGATGATGATGATGCCACATGTTACTTAAACATGCGCACAAAAAGGCGTCCATATTTTATGTCGAGCAGTTCTTTTTAATTTGGCGCCATCTTTTTCTTTGTCTTCATTTTCCAATTTTTCCTTCTACTTTTGTCTTTCATCCTCATTTCCCTCTTCCTTTCTTTCGTCGACATCATCATCCTTTCCTTTCTTTCAATTTCCCATTTCTTTCTTTCTTTCTTTCTTTCTTTCTTTCCTTCGTTCCTTCTTAATATCTATTATCAACTCCTTCTTCTCTTCTTCCATTTTCTCTCCACCCCCTTTGATTTCTTGTACTTCTTTTTTGTTTCATTTCCTTCTTTTTCTTTCTGATGAAACTAAACTCTCCATAAAATATCTTTGTAGACTTTATAGATTTCCGTTACATTTAATCGATATGAGCATGAAATATAAAAGCAAAAACAAAAGAAAATTTCAATAAATTTGTATCGAGTTACGAAATGTTAGTGAATAAAGATTTTTATCCATTATTAATTTTTGACTAGTATTTCTTCCGTCTTTTTGGATAGTTTAAATACTTCCCAACGCAAGGAAGGCAACATTTAAGATGTAGTTCATACATCTACATAACAATGGAAATATCTCTTCAATTGTAGTATCTTGTGTTCTATTAGGAACCGTCAACCAAAACTGTCAATATAGGTTTCTTCAGTTTTTAAGCCGGTCTGTCTGGCTGGCTATGTATGTATCGCGCGTACAGGCCGCCACAATGGAACTAGAAGGCGGACAATTTAAACATATACTGAATAGGTTTTATGAGGGGGGTTCAATTTGCAATGTAAGTTTATGCTAAATTGGTTCCTTTTCGTGTCCGGCAGTATTCACGCTTGTTTTCTTTGAAAATTTAGATTTTTTTAGTGATTGCTGCCCAACAAAAGGCGAGAGAAGTAACTTATTCATTGATCGCCCCCAACACAGCATGCTGCCAAAAGACATTGGTCGCATGACGGTTTTTATTGAGTGACTAACCAGACTTGTTTTCTATTTTGTTGAATTCCATTGTAGAATCCTCGCTTTTTGTAGACAATTGAGAAAGATACTTAAATAGCTTCACTAATTTTGTTACAGGGATTAAGTTTTGAAGGTTTGTTAAGCATAATTTGTGACATTCATTTGTATGCAATGTTTGTATATAATATGGCGGTCAACAGTATTCAAACACTCGTGCTATTTCAGTAAAATTCTCATAGCAAAAGGCGAAGAGAACAGTTCTTTACCGAGGAAGATAAAATTGTCTTTTATTTTTACTTGATAAACCGAACGAACCTTTTTGGTTACGCAATACACAACTAATATATTTTTTGTGATTGGGTGACAATTTTCTTCAATTACTTTCTATAATTACACAAGTATTTTGAATCTCGTGACAAAATCTTTTTCTTTAACGTCTATCAATGAAGTAGGCGTACAGCTTTGTCCGTTCACCAACAAAAAAAGCTGCACATCCAATTCCTCGCTCACTACCACTATTTACAAAGCTGCATACCGATTCCCCACCCCACTAGCACCAAACCAAAAGCCTGAACACTCAGTTGCTCGCAGACTACAACTATTTACAAAGCTGTGTTCCGAATCCTCGCGAGCACCAGACCAGAAAAAAGCTGCACACCTAATTCC
>VCCN01002867.1:2058840-2070542 GCA_006491835.1 Architeuthis dux
TTCTTTCTTTCTTTCTTGTTTTTCTTTCTTTATTTTCTTTCTTTCTTGTTTTTCATTCTTTCTTCCTTGTTTTTCTTTCTTTCTTGTTTTTCCTTCTTTCTTGTTTTTCTTTCTTTCTTTTCTTTCTTTCTTGTTTTTCTTTCTTTCTTTCTTGTTTTTCTTTCTTTGCTTTCTTTCTTTCTTGTTTTTTTCTTTTCTTTCTTTCTTGTTTTTCTTTCTTTCATTCTTTTCTCTCTATCTTTCTTGTTTTTCTTTTTTTCTTTCTTGTTTTTCTTTCTATTTTTCTTGTTTTTCTTTCTTTTCTTTCTTTCTTGTTTTACTTTCTTGTTTTTCTTTCTTTCTTTCTTTCTTTCTTGTTTTCCTTTTTTCCTTATTTTTAAAAATTTACATTGTTTCTTTTTGTTAACTTTTCTTTTTTTCATTTTCTTTTTCTTATTTTCTTGTTTTTAAAAATACTTTTCTTTCTTTCTTTCTTTCTTTCTTTCTTTCTTTCTTTCTTTCTCTTTCTCCTTTTCCAACATCCTCATAATATTTCCAACGCATTCCCCATCCTTACCATTTCTTACTCATTTCTTGTTTCTTTCACTCTTTCACTAACTTCTTCACAAATCCAGTCTTTACCAAACAGTAGAAACTTCTGGAATCTTCGATGTATTTCGTTCTAATCTATTTTGGCAGTCTTTCATCGCACATTTTAAACCGCTAATCCCCCTCTAGTACATGCTTTCAATATTAGTGCCATCAACACACACACACACATATATATATACATATATATATACACACACCCACAGGGAGAGAGAGAGACATAGAGCGAGGGGTGGGGGCAGAGAGACAGACAGGTAGACAGACGGAAGTTAGTCTGAAAATCTCTGACCTATCAGCGAATTATTAAACAAAATCTTTAAAACTGGCAATTTATCAAACCGACGTTCTTACGAAGGTCATGCGAAGGTCTTGTGCAAGAAGTGTATTCAAGACCTTGTTGTAACCTAAAAGTCTTTGAAAAGCGTGACCTTTCGAAGAAAAGAAAAGGAAACTTTGTATTGTCCACATAATCCTGCATTAAAGGCTTTCAACGCTTCTGACCAATTTTAGACCTTTATGATGAATTTTTGATCATTCAGAAGCTTACATCAAGGAATTAAACACAAAAACCGGTATTCGAAAATGGAGATTGCGGTCGCGTGGTTAATAGCTTTTAAAGCCAGAGGATTTAATTTACATTGTCACATTTCCAATCGAACTTCAGTATAAATTTCCGTTATTTTCTATTTCCAAAGCCACTTTTCATTTGAAAAAGAAACAAGAAAAAGAACAGACACTGTTCAAAACCTTCGACGTTGTTTGCACAATTTTTGATAGCATTTGGCAACGTCTGTTTCTGTAATGAAACTATTTGTTTCCAATTGATATTTTTTTTAAAAACGAATAATGGAAAGCTGTTCAGTGATTAAAAAAAAAGACTCTCTGAATTCTACGCTTACAATATGAGGTGTTAAAAAAACATTTTAACTTCTTAAATTGCGAATGCTTTTCCTTAAACATAACATTTTTTTATTTCGAGAATTGATTTAAAGAAAGAATTATATGACGCAGTGTGACGTAAAAAAGAAGAAAATATCCTCTTTCTTTGCTCACTCTCTCTCTATCCTTCCTTTCTTATGAACGCCATGAACCGATTCAAATTTGGTCTGAGCAAAAAGCTTTTTGCCATTCATAAAATTGTCGATTTTCGTCGCAGTTAAAAACGTTACACTGTTATGAACTGATCAAGTCGGTATCCAATTTTGTGATATTTTCTACGGGTTTGTCTACCGTACGAGTTAGTGTATTAAAACATTCGCAGGTTTTACGTCTTCAAGTTTTTAACATTTTATTTCTGTTCATTCTACGAAACACGAAGCAAATTTCGGTCAAAATCATTAAATAAACACAGAAAATAATTGAATGAATGGATAAATGAATATCGTTCCAGCGACTCTTGTAATGAAAAGGTCGTTAAATAGCAAATAAGAACTTTACTATTAAACTAGAATGTAAGTCCTTAATTATATATCCAATGTTTTAAAGCAGGGGTCGGTCACCTTTTTGCATCTTCGGGCCGGATTGCATATTAATGAGTGGACGGTGGGCCAGATAAATGCCATAAAAAAGATTATCCAATTTAATACATTAAATTAATACATATTTTGCCTCAAAACAATGAATACCACATGCTAGGAAATCGCAGTTGCCCGGGGAAAAATATCTTCAAATATAAAAACACAGGAAAACAAATGATATTTTATAGAAGGGAAAAACAAAGTTCCCCCTCGATATTGGCCCGTAAAAGGGTAAAAGAAACATCTCAACGAATTTTGACCTCTAAAAGGGTAAAAAAACCTTCCGATTTTGACCCCTAAAACGGGGAAAAGATTCAGCCAGATTTTGACCCCTAAAACGTAAAAAGAAGTTCCCCACCCCCAAGAAAAAACGCCCCCGATTTTGACCCCTGAAACGTGAAAAAAGCCTCCCCCCTTTGAAAAAGACCCCCTCCCGATTTAGACCCATAAATGGGAAAAAATCACCCCACCCAGTTTTGACACCTAAAAGAAAAGGTTTTCCTCGGGTTTGACTCTTAGCTAGATTACCTTTTTTTCTCTAACTCACATATAAACATTATTTCTCTCTCGTACATATAAACGTTCCCCATCTCCCTCTGTCTCTCATATATATAAACATTCTCACTCTCTCTCATACAAGTATGCATCATACAACCTGTTTTTCATTTCTAATGTTTTTGTTTCAAATATCTGTAATTAATAGTACTGTACAATTAGGGTTTAACCTCAGATTTCGATTGACAAACTGAAACTTTGGGAATATGCAGAGGTGTTTTATGTGATCTTCATCCAGAAAACCCGCCATGGGATTCTTTTGGGACTTTTTGGATGAAGATCACACAGAACACTTCTACATATTCCTAAAGTTTCAGTTTGTCAATCTAAATTCTGAGGTTTGAGCCAAAAAAGTAGCTAAATGTACTGTACTATAAATATGTTTTAAATATCTTTAATCCGAACAGAGATTAAGAGGAAGACCAATTTTTATTTACAGTACAATTAAGGTATATTTTGAATCAATTAAAAAGACACAAATAATCTTTAAAACGTACAAACTAAGCATAGTAGCCCAGTATTTGCTCGCGAGCCGGTCAAGTTCTCTTCGTGGGCCGCATCTGGCCCGCGGGCCGTAGGTTGCCTAGCCCTGTTTCAAACAATCAACGTTATTGGTTGTTGTACCAATGGGCATGTGTGACGAAAGCTTATAAGCACTGCACATTGCCCATTGATAAAAAAAGAAATGCAAGGCAGATGTCTTCAGTGAAACCACTCGATTCATAATAAGCCATTAGTGTCAACAACTCTTGCAATCTGTCAGTGTCCATGATAAAGAAACGGGTACATGAAATCATTACATCAGAGGAAAGTAGGACTGTCTAGATTGTTAGAAACCCTCAACGAAAACTGTCAATATCAACATAGTCAACATGTATGGCTATATATGTATGCATCGCGCGTACAGGCCGCACCAATGGAGCTAGAGGGCTGAAGATTTAAACATTTATTCCTTATTATGTCTAAAAAACGTTTTTAACCCCCAATAGGTTTTTAGGTTTATAATAAATTGGTCCCTTAGTTTGTGCCCCGCAGCATTCACGCTTGTTTTTTTTTGACTGTTTTGGTGATCACTGCCCAACAAGGGAGAGAGAAGTAACTCATTCATTGATCACCTACTTTTCCAATTTTGTAATTGAGCACCCCCAACACGGCATGCTGCGAAAAGAAGTTGGTCATGTGACGGTTCCTATTGAGTGACTAACCAGACCTGTCAATCATCTACAATTATTTCATAGTCACGCGATTGCAAAAAACAACAAAGAAATCCGTCTGTATCCAATAATAGTGAATATCATCAACATCATCATCAAAATCATTATCATAATCATTGTTCAAAGTCTGCTGTTGAACATAGGCTTTTCTCAATATCTGTTGTTGTAAGTGTAAAACATGGGGACTCGGCCATTAGATGATAGCCCAATCATCTAAGCAACTGCCTAATCTAACTTTTTAAAGCTGAAATTGGTACTTTGGGTCATGAGGATCAATTTAAGACCAAACAACGCTGTCCCATAAGGTGTTGGCAGGGATGGAGTGATCTTAATCTGGCAGCTCACTGTTTTCCTCCTCAACAACATAGAACAGACTCGGTACAGTACTAGATTTCTTCATTGCATGTAAGCTTTTTTGATTACATCCGTTAAAAACCGTAGTTTCCTTAGAGCTTCAAAAATAACATCCGTTTTCTTGGATTGTCAGATGTGATCGACTACAAATAAATAATAGATAGATAACTAAATAATCACATTTTGATTATGCCCATTAAAACCGTAGTTTTCTTAGAGATCCGAAAATGACATATTTAAACTCAGTCAAAATGTGTTCTATTTCAACTGGTCACAGGAATAATAGATTGTTTCAAATTATCTTTCTCTTTAAATATTCATCATAATCATTGTCTAAAGTCTGTTGTTGGACATAGGCTTTTCTCAAGATCTGTTGTTGTAAGAGAGAGAGAGAGAGGGGGGAGTGTTTGAACGCAGGTAAAAGCCAGGATTATGAATGCTTATTTTCAAAGCAGGTGGTCACTCTCCACTTGGAAGTTTGACGTGGCACAATCTTTCCATCTTCATTTGACCCTGTGCCGTACTAAGATGAGCTTAGTAAATATCAATATATCTTGGTTTTGATTACATTTCGACGGAACTGTGTATGAGGGAATCTACGGAACAATGTCTAAAAGGCAATGACAAAAAGGAATTGGATTTGGAATATACTCGGTCTACGTGTGAATGCAGTGCACAATGTAATTGTGCTGCCAAAGAAGCCAAAGAAACGACAAAAACGCAGAGGTAAGTGATAAGACGTTTTATTCACATGTTGCCATATTACAGGGAATCCTTTAACAGCAGAAGGAATAACCTTAATAGACAGGTTAAATAGCCCAACATCTAAGCAACTGACTAAATTACTTTTTAAAGCTGAAATTGGTACATGACATCATCAAAAGGGCCTACATATCAGAGAAAGGACTAGAGTAAAGGATATTATACAACTAATTAAACAACAAAAGTGGAGATGGGCCGGTCACCTGGCGAGAAGAGATGACAATAGATGGGGCGGAGACTAACAGATTGGTGCCCATGGGATAGTAAAAGAAGTAGGAAACGGCCAGACACAAGATGGAGGGACGAGATAGAAAAGTTTGCCGGTAAGACTTGGCAGAGATTAGCACAAGATAGGTTGTCATGGAAGGAGATGGGAAAGGACTTCGTCCAGCAGTGGACTTATAACGGCTGATGATGATGATGATGGGTCACAATCAGATACAAATTGCATATCTAGATAAAGCAAAGTTAGACCTATCAAATGACAACATTTCGACAAATAACCGGTAGTCACATGATTGATGACTCCA
This sequence comes from Architeuthis dux, assembly GCA_006491835.1. Classification (NCBI taxonomy): domain Eukaryota; kingdom Metazoa; phylum Mollusca; class Cephalopoda; order Oegopsida; family Architeuthidae; genus Architeuthis; species Architeuthis dux. The sequence goes on from VCCN01002867.1 coordinate 2,064,361, forward strand.
TCAAAAGGGCTTAAATTTCCTTTAAAATGTTGATATCTTCGGACATATAGGTCGCAATCAGATATAAATTGAAAATCTTGATAGAGCGAAGTCATCATCATCATCATCAGCCGTTATAAGTCCACTGCTGGACGAAGGCCTTTCCCATCTCCTTCCATGTCAACCTATCTTGTGCTAATCTCTGCCAAGTCTTACCGGATAGAGCGAAGTAAGACCTATCAAATACTGCATAGTTTGACAAATACTGGGAATTTGCCTATGTACGGCACTGCTCTACCCACTGAGTTACTAGAGTTCTTACAGCTGGCGGAAGATCAAATCTAACCCTTGAACTCATCTTTAATCCTTCCCCGATCGTTCGGCGTCACATTTGTTATTGTTTTTGCGTACACTGGTTGTAGTAATAGTAGTAATATTATCCTGACTTTGTCAATCATTATTATAATATTTATTTTATTTCATCTACAAACTTTTAGTTCCTTTTTATCGCAACTTATTCCGACGATCAGTCTTCCTGTTCTGTTTACTCATCGTAGACTGGTGGTCTGAGTAAGTTGCCATAAAAAGCAACAAAAAAAATCAAGATAAAGAAATACTAGTCAAAAATCCAAAAGTTCCGTTTCTACATATACGTTTATTGGTCAGGGACTATTCCTTGCTCCTGGTACTATGTAACCCAGTACAACCTGTCACATGTTATTTAGAGACTCCAACGATCTACTAGATCAGCCACATGCGGCCCTTTTGACTTTCTGAATGGCACGCTTAATTCCATGAGGAAAATAACGTTTTATTAAATTTCAAAGGGGAACCTTTTTTGAAGAAATGAGTAAAATTCCAGGATTAGTGGACAAATGACTACTTCTTTGTTGAAGTAAAAAGAAATAGACCAATGTGTCTAATATGTTCTGAATCCCACTCCGCATTTAAAGAATTTAACGTTAAGCGTCATTACACTACTAAACATTCCGGGTTTGATAAATTTAAAGGAGATATCAGAAAGCTTAAAATTGAAACACCAAAGAAACAGATCGGTAGCCTAAATACGCTTTTTTCTAAAAGGCAAACAGAGCTCAGCGAAATGGTGCATGCAAGCTATGTTGTAGCAAAAAGGATCCTAACATTCTAAAAATTATTCTGACGGTGAATTTGTGAATTTGTGGCCCGGTTTATGATTAGCAATATCTGATATGGCCCGCTGCTAGAAAAGGGTTGCCCATGCCTGTACTAGATCATGGGATAATTTGATTTAATGCACTGATTAGTTTTAGTTTTAATTTATATTTCTGAGAACTTTTAATTCGTATCACCCTGTTGATGATTAATCGTCTATGATAATTTATGGTACGCTAGAGCCGGAATCAATTTATATTTTAGTATCCATTTCAGTATCACCAGCATCAGCATCAGTGTCAGCAGCTTTTTAACGTCCGTCGTTGGACATAGACCTTCCCCAAGATTCGCCAGATCTCTCGATCGTGGGCGTCGCGGAGCCAATATTTTCTGAACTTATCTCGATCGTCACGCCATCTTATTTTTTTGCCAGCCACACTTTCGCATATGATCTCTGGGGATCCACGTTGTTACACGCGATGTCCAGTGGTTGTCGGACATTCTTGCAACATGCCCTGCCATTTGAGTTTTCTAATGGATTTCTAATGGATTTAATTTAAATTAAATATAGAACATCAGTTACCAGCAAGGGAAATGAAATTGGAGAACCGCGTTCGAATTGCGACTGAGGCTGTTCATATTCACTTCGCACTAATGCCCCTGGGAAAGGTATTAATCCAAATCCTATTTGCATTGTCTCTCTGCCAGTAGGCATCTCTGTTGGCATATTTACCGGAAATTGAAACCTTACGAAAGAAAACGACAAAATCATATAAAACATAAAGAAATGTTATCGTCGAAATCCTAATGTCATTAGTAAGTTGAATGATTAGCCAAAAAATATGAGATACAAATTAGTTGTGTACACCTTATAGAACCGGAGATATTCTTGAATAAAAATAGCATCAATGTCGTAATAATGTAAACAAAACATCTGCAGTAGACATTCGCATTCGAAAAATCTCCAAGAAATTTACAAAAATTCAACTACATATTGGATTTTAATAACATTTTCAGTACTTATCTAATAAATGTCCCCCACCCCCTTAAATCATTTGTTGATTTATTTTATCACAATGAAAAAAAAAGAATTTCCGAAATTTGGAATAGAAACTTATTTAAAATAAATTTTGTCCTTAAATCATTTCGTGGTTTATTTTAGTTATAATTTTTCCCCGCTGATGAATTTTACACATATGACAATTAAATCCATGGAAATATAAATTCTGTTTACCTTTTTGAAAAAAGATGCTTGGTGGTTTCTGTAAAAAATGTCTTAATTAAGAATTTAAGAAACTGAACAAAAAACAGTAAAATATTGCTCTTATTGGCAACATTCATTTGCTATGTTATAATCTATGGCTATTTTCCGTAAAAAGAAAAGCATTAAGATTTTTTTATAGAGATTTTTTTTAAATCGATTATTTTTGAAAATTCTTAGTTTTATTCTTTCACAGTTGCCCCAACTCTGACATTTTATGATAATAATGTACCGAAAGTGAGGAATCAAATGAAAAAAATCAAAACAAATACTGACCGGGGGTTATTTTAAAAATTTATTTTTTGTTGTTTTTGGCTGTGTTTTCATTGGACGATATTTATTTTACGGGTGGCCATACACACCATCATTGCTAGACCATTATTTTTCCGATTCAAGAGGAGACAACAGTACTACCCGTCGCTTTTGAAGTTTTACTGCCTTGTAGTATTTGTATTTATTGTTATTTACAAAGAAAGTCGTAATTATTCTACGCAGTTTTGTTCAGTAATGATGAAACTAATTATTTCTAATTTAATCAAATCCACAGGAAAAATACTTTATTTTTAGTATTTTTTAAAAAATTACACGGTTTGAATTTTTTAAATTTTTCAAAAGGGCAGACAAAATGGCGGTAAATTTGAAAATTTGCAGTTCAAAACTTAATATTGACTTTTAACAGCACAGTTCTGCGTTGAAATTCTTTTTTCTTTTTTCCGGGCAAATATTTGGATTCTTTCTAGCAAAAACAAGAAAAATCTTACGAACATTTAAAAAGAAATGTTTACGTCTTTACAATAGGCTGTCAAAAATCCGCAGATATGCCTACTCTGTCAGATATCTCGGAAAATCTTTTCTGGCATGCCACGATGGTTGATAGAGAAGAGAGTGGGTGAGTACACACCCTGGTCAACCACTCTCCTATATCTAGCGCCCACGTAGTAATAGCTGTAAAAGGTTGTTACACCTATTGTCAACCTTGGCAGCGACCAGTATATGCAAAATGAAATGCCCTAATCCTAAACAAAGGCGCGTGAGTATATTAAACATCTTGATAATCATAAAAGTGACTTCATTTCAGCGCTGCGGCTCCGGTAACTCAGTATTTTCTTAAGGGTTAATGAACCGGATGTCCTGTTTAATAGCCTTTTAATGTCATTTCCTTAGAAATGAAGAGTTTTCCTTCCGAGTGGAACCTGACCGAGCAAAACGTTGCTTAACTTCGGTTGCAGCTGTTCGCCTCGTTGCGGCCTTTGTCCTTCTTCCCAAAAGAAAAAAAATCTGCCTTGTTTTTTTTGTTTTTTTTTTATTCCTTGAAACCATCAACCAAAACTGTCACCAAAACTGTCAACATAAGTTTCTTCAGATTTCAAGTCATGTATGTATCACGCGTACAGGTTGTTAGAGGGCTGAAAATTTCAACATTTACTCCTTATTGTGTCTAGAAAAAAAAGGCTTATTTGTTTTTTGAAAATCCCCCCTCTAAATAGGTTTATAGTAGCGGGTTCAATTTGCAATGTAAGATAATGCTAAATTGGTCCCTTCGTTTGTGTCTGGTTTTACTGACGCTTCTTTTTAAAAAGATTTCCCCTACTTCCAAATAAACTGAAAGAAACCTATCAACATAGGTTTCTTCAGTTTTTAAGTTCGTCTGGTTGGCTGGCTATGTATGTATGTATGTATGTATGTATCGCGCGTACAGACCTAACCAATTGAGTTAGAGGGCTAGAAAAAACGTTTTTTTACCCTCCCCACCCCCACTAAAAATAGATTTTTAGTGGGGGTTCAATTTGCAATGTAGGTTTTTGCTAAATTGGTTCTTTAGTTTGTGTCCGGCAGCATTCACGCTTTTTAAAAATTTAAATTCAGTCTTTTTTATTGTTCGCTGCCCAACAAAAAGCGAGAGGAGTAACTTATTCACTGATAATCACCTTTTCTAATTTTATAATTAATCACCCCCAACGCGGCTCGCTGCCAAAAGACGTTGGTCACGTGACGGTTTCATTGAGTCTTTCTTTTCCGATTGAATAGAAAACTTCCCGTAATTCGACGTGAAAGCTCCGGCCCAGCGCAGATTTGATTGTCCGCTCGGTGGCCGCCATAGTTTTAACGACTTTCCCTTTTTAATGAGACAAGCAGATTTGGTATTTAGCGAAGCGAAAACAAGGAGAGAGGCATAAATTGTCAACACTGGTGTGACGAGAGAGGAAGGGGTGAAATGTTGGCAGACGGTAATAGCAGAGGAGGATTAAAGATGTTCGAATTATGAAACATAGAGTATGAAAGAGAGGCGAAAGGGGATTGGAATTGCGACCGAGTCGAAAAAAAGTAAAGGAAGAGAGAGAGAGAGAGAGAGAGAGAGAGGGGAGGGAGAGAGAGGGGAGGGAGAGAGAGTACAAAAAGTTGTAAAATATTTACTTTATTTTGCAAAAGTTACCAGAACATGCTCGACCGTCTTGTTTTGCGAGAAAAGCAAGAGGGGCAGAGACTGTTATTTCAACGGATGTCACGTTGTTCCTGCGGACTCTTCATTTTAGAGATTCGTGATTTCGATCCAGCAGACATATATCACCAAGAGAGAGAGAGAGAGAGAGAGAGAGAGAGAGAGGAGGGGGGATATGGAAGTAGAAAGCGAAGGAAAGAAAAAGAAGAATGGACAAAGAAAATGAGAGAGGGGGCAAAGAGAAAGAAGACAAAGAAAAGAAAAAGAAAAGAAATCAAGCAAGCATTTTGATATCGGGGAGACATCAATAGCGAGTTTACTTCTGTAAGGCAGCAGTTCGAGTAGAGGAAAAAGTACAGTTCTTGTCTGAATTTTGTCAGATGGGGTGTATTAATCATTGTGTATGGTATGGTCGAACTATTTTCCTCGTCTAAATGTTCACAACGTTTCAGCCGTGTATCCCCCCGGACTTCGTCGGGTGTTCCTAGTATGTGGAATCACTTGTATTGGACTGGACACGTCACATCCGTTTTTATATCTATATTCCTATGTATCGGTGTTATGTTTCGGTGTCAAAATCCGAGTTGCTTCCCTTTCGTTGGGTGACCTGTTTGTTCTTTCAGAAATGGCCTTACAGGTTTCGAGTACCGAATAACAACGCCATTCCCCAGGAAAACTGACCCAACAAAATCTCAATGCTCCTTTAGTAATCAGTACATTAATTTACTTGTAAAAGCACCACGACTACCTATTAAGAACCGTATTCCACACCGTTATAAGGCAACACAAATTGTTAAGCAAAAATTCACGAAGAAAAAAAATATTTCAAACATTTTAATGGAAGAAACAAAAAGCTGTACAATTTAAATCACAAAGAAAAAATAACGTAAGTAGAAAATTCAACTGCTTGGGTAAAATCTATTCCCTATTATTTGAATCTTTCAATTTTGAATAATTGCGTCTTCATTTTCAGAAAATTCCGTTACATTAGTATTCATTAAGGCGTGCTTGCCTTAATGTATCCTTTGCGTATAATGCGCAGGTCCTTTCTTAGGGGATCAATTTGATAAAAAAGTGCGCGTCATACGACGTGAAATACGACGTGAAATACGGCGAATCGTTCATCATATTTTGATGAGATGAAGATCAAAGAATTACTGAAAGAAAAGATACAATTGCTTCAAACCTTGTTTCTTCAATCAATATAACGTCTCGATATTTAAGTTGATGCCAGTCATGCTTCTCATTGTCACCTGGGGAAGGTCGGAGAGTTGTCACCCGAAACAATTTTTAAAAAATTATATAGAGTCATCTGTAAAAAATTAAATTATAAAGGATTTAGACAAAATGAAAGACATCTTAAGACAA